>SNVD02010772.1:0-48880 GCA_013180625.2 Boswellia sacra | reverse complement strand
TTGCGAATTAATCGTAGATGTCATCCAATTACAGCATGAGATTATAAAAACGTTAGATAATAACAGCTCTATTACCCCAATCTTTCCTTACTTGTTGTTAAACAAAACAGGCTCTTTATTTAATCTCTATCCATTAAACAACCTAGAACAAGCTCTCTAAATTTTAATTCAATGGATGCATTACGATAAGAAAGATAGGTTGATCTAAGCAATAAACACACAAGCTCGGATTATTTAACTTAGGTTGTATTCTCCAATTGCAATCTCTGATCACAATTTTGTACTAAGGATTAGAAATTCAAGACAATTACGGATCAAGATTTCTAGTCTAGCAATAGACAACAACCAGATTATATTCAGTTGGCCATTCGAAATACAATCCAGCAAAGCAATCATAAGCATTAAAATCACCTCGGCCGAGAATACAAGCAACTTTAATTAGAGAATTGGATAACAACTTCTTACACAATCAACTTACAAAAACCATATCAGTGGCTTTGAAATCACCCTCAACCAATTCAGATTCAGTTACACATGTTTAAGAACGTGGTAAATACAATACAACATGGAGACATCCCAGAAAATGAAAGGGAAGGGAAAAACTTAGCAAATTTGATGTAATTCTCTTTGGATTGTAGTTCTTCCTCTTTCCAAGCTTCCTTTCTCCTGCAAGAACTCCAAGAGATGAAAGAATTCCAGAGCTTCAGCCTCCACCACGTTCTCCCCTCTTCAAGTTATGAAAATAAACCCTAAAATGTGTTTAAATACTCTGCTACAGTGAATTTCTACAGTTTGCCCCGTATTATACATGCTACAGCGACTTGTGGAATAGATTTCTATACTCTCAACATGTTTTGATTAGAATTTTGGTACATTGAAGGATTTATAAACCGTTAAAATTCTCCAGAAAATAGACTTTGAGAGCTTTTCAAACGGTATATAATATGTCGTCGGGTTCATTGATATATCAATACAATTAAATCCGAGAAGATCCTGACTAGCAGAGGTGAAAATGAAGGGTTTTACTCCATTTTTGTGCAAGTTGCTCCAAAACTCCTACAAACATCAAAACACACAAAAACATAAAAATACCACGGAATATAGCAAAGAAACATGGACGAATTGATATAAAAGTAATACATAAATAGACACCTATCAGTTCGGATTCACTGTCTTCTCGAGAATGGACTTGACTTCTCGATTTGAAACTTCAACTTTACCACTAGTTTGTGGATGATATGCAGTAGACACCTTGTGAGTGATGTTGTATTTCTTGAGCAAGGCTTCAAATGATCGGTTGCAGAAGTGTGTCCATCTGTCGCTAATCATGGCTCTTGGTGTTCCAAATCTCGCAAAAATGTTAGATTTCACAAAATCTACAACAACTTTAGAATCATTAGTTCTCGTAGCTTTTGCTTCTACCCATTTAGAAACATAATCCACAGCAAGTATAATGTAAACATTACTAAATGATGAAGGAAAAGGACCTATGAAATCAATACCCCACACATCAAAAATATCGACAATAAGTATAGGGGTTTGTGGCATTTGATTTTTGGCACTTAAATTACCTGTCCTTTGACAACGGTCACAAGCTTTGCAGAACAGATATGCATCTTTGAACAATGATGGCCAGTAGAATCCACAATCAAGAACTTTAAGGGATGTTCTTTTTGGTCCGAAATGACCTCCACATGCATAAGAATGACAGAAGGTTAAAATTGAATTAAATTTAGATTCAGAAATGCACCTTCTTATCACTTGGTCAGAACAATGCTTCCATAAGTACGAATCATCCCATATGTAATACTTGACAATGTTCTTGATCTTGTCTCTTTGAGCTCGAGTCAAGTCATGTGGTAGCTTCTTCGTAACTAAGTAATTGACAATATCTACATACCAAGGGGCTACTACATGTAGAGACAACAATTGTTCATCCGAAAAACTTTCTTGTAATGGTTGTACATCCTCATCATGGACAATGCGACTGAGATGGTCTGCAACTAAGTTTTCACTTCCCTTCTTATCTTTGATCTCCAAGTCAAATTCCTGTAAAAGGAGTATCCACCAGATAAGCCTTGGTTTTGCATCTTTCTTTGTGAGCAAGTACCTCAAAGCTGCATGATCAGAATAAACGGTTACTTTAGTACCAATCAAATAAGATCGAAACTTTTCTAAAGCAAAAATAACCGCTAGCAGCTCTTTATCCGTGGTAGAATAATTAAGTTGAGCATCATTTAAAGTCCGAGATGCATAGTAAATGGCATGTGGATTTTTGCCAATTCGTTGACCCAAAACAGCACCCACAGCGTAGTCACTTGCATCGCACATGATCTCGAATGGATGATTCCAATTCGGAGATTGGATTACTGGAGCTAAAGTCAAGAGTTCCTTTAGTTTCTCAAATGCCTTTTTGCATTTCTCATCAAATTCAAAGGCCACATCATTCTGTAATAATCTGCATAGGGGCAATGCTATCTTCGAGAAATCTTTGATGAATCTACGATAAAAACCTGCATGACGAAGAAACAAACGAATATCCCGCACACTTGTGGGAGGTGGTAAGGAACATATAAGATCTATCTTGGATTTATCCACCTCTATTCCCTTAGCAGAAATAACATGTCCCAAAACTATACCTTGATCTACCATAAAATGACATTTCTCCCAATTCAGAACAAGGTTAGTTTCTATACATCTTTGAAGTATAAGGGTAAGGTTGTCAAGGCATTATCAAAAGAATCACCAAAAACACTAAAGTCATCCATAAATACCTCAATAATGTTCTCAACATAATCAGAGAAAATACTTACCATACAACTTTTGAAAGTGGCAGGGGCATTGCAAAGACCGAATGGCATGCGTCGATAGGCAAATGTACCGAATGGGCATGTGAATGTAGTTTTCTATTGATCCTCTGGGGCAATGACAATCTGATTATATCCTTAATAGCCATCAAGAAAACAATAGTGAGAATGACCTGCTAACCTCTCTAGCATTTGATCAATGAATGACAAAGGAAAGTGGTCCTTGCGAGTTGCTGAATTGAGCTTCCGATAATCAATACAAACTCGCCAACCGGTTTGGATACGAGTGGGAACTAGCTCATTATTGTCATTCTTAACCACCGTAACGCCAGATTTTTTCGAAACAACTTGGATTGGACTCACCCCTTGCTGTTCGAAATTGGATAAATCACACCCACATCTAACAATTTCAGGATTTCTTTCTTGACAACTTCCATCATCGGAGGATTCAACCTCCGCTGTGCTTCTCTAGTGGGCTTGCATCCCTCTTCTAACAAGATGTGGTGCATGCATACGGCTGGACTAATACCTTTGTTGTCAGCGATTGTCCACCCAATGGCTATTTTGTGATCTCGGAGCACTCGGATGAGTTTCTCTTCTTGTAATGGTGCAAGACCCTTTGCTATTATGACTGGCAAAGTATCTTTCTCACCAAGGAATACATGCTTCAAATGATCTGGAAGAGGCTTAAGCTCCAAGGCAGGTGCTTTCATCACGAAAGGTAGAAGTTTCTCATTAGATAAAGGCAATTCAATGTATGAAACATCATACCTGTTTGTGGTGATAGCTATAGTCTCATCCAAGCTTGCCACAACTTCCTCCACTTTTTTAAACACTTGTATCAGCCTTCTCAGTTCTCTGGAATTTTCTGTCTCTATGTGCTTACTAATGGCTACTTCCAATCCATCCTTGCGAGTTAACTCAAAAAGTTGTTGTGCCAAAGAATCAATAACATCAACTGCAAAAACAGAATGCAAGTCACTAGGGTACCTCATTGCCTCAAAAATATTGAAACGAATCACCTAGCCATCAAACTCCATGGTGAGAGTGCCATCATGAACATCAATCTTCGTTCGGGCAGTTTTCAAGAATGGCCTCCCCAAAAGAATCGGTGTTGGATTGGGAGATGTCTCATCCTCCATTTCTAGAACATAGAAGTCTGCTGGAAAAACCAATGATTTACCTGCACAAGCACATCTTCCACAACTCCTTTGGGATATGCATTAGAACGATCAGCAAGTTGAATTACAATACCAGTTTCCGTAAGGGGTCCAAGATTCAAAGAAGCATAAATAGAATATGGCATGACATTAATAAATGCTCCTAAATCTAACATAGCTCTTTCAAACTTGGTATTACCAATGGTGCATGGAATGGTGAACGTACCTGGATCTTTGCATTTCGGAGGAATTTTTCTTTGTAATACAGCTGAAACATTTTCCCCACACTTACCTTCTCATTTCCTTTCAACTTTCTCTTGTTGGTGCATAACTCCTTGAGAAATTTTGCATAACGAGGTATTTGCTTGATAGCATCCAGAAGTGGTATATTTACCTCGATCTTGCGAAAAGTTTCTAGGATTTCCTGTTCTTGTCCCTCCTTCTTTGATTTTGCAAATCTGCTAGGAAAAGGTGAAGGAGTAACATATGAAGGAATATGGGTTTTAGGATTTACCTTAGAAGATGATGTTTCATTCATGGTGGAAGTGGCATCATCCCCTTCATCAGCTTGTGATTTCTTTGGTGGAATCTCTAATTGCTTTCCACTTCTCAAAGTTACAGAACTAGCATTCTCTCTTGGATTGATCACTGGCTGAGATGGTAATTTTCCTGAGCTTTAACTCTCAAATTTGCTCATGTTAGTGGCCAATTGTCCCATTTGATTTTCCAGGTTTTGGATACTTGCCCTAGTTTCCTGCTGAAATTGCATTGTGTTAGTGGCAAGTGCTTTAACAATATCCTGGAGAGACATACCTGAATTTTGTGGAGCTGGTTGTGATGCTGGTTGTGGTTGTGCTTGAAATGGTTGCTGCACCCTTGGTTGATTGAAACCTGGTGGTCGATTTGGTATGGCATTTGGGGCAATTGGTTGAGGATTCCCATATCTTAAATTAGGGTGATCTCTCCATCCAGCATTGTAAGTATTGGAGAAAGGGTCATACCTTTGCCTTGGTTGTCCTGGAAATCCACCCATGGCATGGGCTTGTTCTGTATCTCCTTCTTGCAAAGTTGGACACATGTCGGTTGGATGGTCCATGGCAGAACATACTCCACATGCATAAGATTGCTGCATATGTCCTACAGCCATTTTTTTATAAGAGAGGTAAGCTCACAAAGTTGTTGTTCAATGTTTAAAGTACTTATCTCATTTACTCTTTTTAATAGTTGTGGCTCAAATTGACTGCTGAATTGTTGGGAGTTCGCTACCATGTCACTAATCAAACATCTTGCAACGTTCAGTGTTTTATTAACTAGTGCTCTACCACTAGCAGCATCAATGATACTCCTTTCCATTGGTAAGAGACCCTCATAGAAATATTGAATTAGGAGTCCATCACTAATTTGGTGGTTTGGACAGCTAGCACAAAACCTTTTAAATCTTTCCCAATATTCATGAAGTGATTCTCCATTGTGTTGTCGAATGCCACTAATATCTTTTCTAATATTTGTAACTTTCGAGGCTGGAAAGTATTTCTCCAAAAAGAGTTTACTCATCTCATTCCAAGTGGTAGCCAATCTTTTGCCGAATCTGCTAATGAGAATGGGAAAGCTCTCAATTTAATTTACTCTTCAGAAACGCTAGTTGGCTTTATACTTGAGCATACCACATGAAATTCTTTGAGGTGTTTGTTAGGATCCTCTCCTGCAAAACCATGAAATGTAGGCAAGAGATGAATTAGTCTAGATTTAAGTTCAAAATCTACCTCAAAGTTGGTGCTTATGCATAGCGGTTGTTGATCAAGAATTGGAGCCGCTAACTCCTTAAGAGTCTGATCGTTTTCCATCGCCATTGCTTCTGATTCAGATTTGA
Source organism: Boswellia sacra (assembly GCA_013180625.2). Lineage (NCBI taxonomy): Eukaryota > Viridiplantae > Streptophyta > Magnoliopsida > Sapindales > Burseraceae > Boswellia > Boswellia sacra. The sequence continues at coordinate 43,043 of SNVD02010772.1, read as the reverse complement.
TTGAACTGCAAGAAGATAGGAGGGAAGTATGTCGTGCAAGGTCAAATTCTGAAGATGGAGCTGAAATTGATCGATTTAGCCTTAAATTCAAGGATTGGAGAAACTCCTTAATTCTCTTAAGTCATTGATCCGCTTCTCCCTCGGACATAAAAGCCTAAACACAAACAATCAGGAAATAACAATCAAGAATCAGTAGTAAAAACAAAATAACAAATTGATTAGAAAATCAATCCCCGGCAACGGCGCCAAAAACTTGATGCGTTCAAAACTAGCAAGTATAATAGTCGCACAAGTAATAAAGTGATAAGTAGATATCGTTCCCACGAGGATTGATTCTAATTGAATTTGTTATTTTCCAGCAACAATAAACTAAACAGGGGGGTTTCGTTGAATGATTAACTAAATGAAATAAGAATGCAAATTAAGAGTAACAAAACAGAAGTTAATTTGAATGAAAAATCAATGAGAGAAATCTGGTTAAGGGATCTTTTTCTACCACAAGATATGGATTCGCGAATTAATCGTAGAATTGTCATCCAATTACAACATTGAAGTTATCAACCGTAGATAACAACAAGCTCTGTTACCCCAATCTTTCCTTACTTTGTTGTTAAATAAAAAAAGTTCTTTATTTAATATCTATCTATTAAACAACCTAGAATAAGCTCTCTGAGTTTAATTCAATGGAAGCATTATGAAAAGAAAGACAGGTTGATCTAAGCAATAATCACACAGGTTCGGATTATTTAACCTTGGTTGTATTTTCCAATTGCAATCTCTGATCACAATTTTGCTACTAATGATTGGAAATTCAAGACAATTACGGATCAAGATTTCTAATCTAGCAATAGACAACAACCAAATTATATTCAGTTGGCCACCCCAAATACAATAAGCAAGCAATCATAAGCATTAGATATGGGAAAATACAAGCAACTTCAATTAGAGAATTGGATAACAACTTCTTGCACAATCAACTCACAAAAACCATATCAAGGGCCTTGAAATCACCCTCAACCAATTCAGATTCAGTTACACATGTTTAAGAACGTGGTAAATACAATACAACATGGAGATATTCCAGAAAATGAAAGGAAAGGGAAAAACTTAGCAAATTTGATGTAATTCTCTTTGGATTGTAGTTCTTCCTCTTTCCAAGCTTCCTTTCTCCTTCAAGAACTTCAAGAGATGAAAGAATTCCAGAGCTGCAGCCTCCACCACGTTCTCCCCTCTTCAAGTTATCAAAATAAAACCCTAAAATGTGTTTAGATACTCTGCTACAGTAACTGCTACAGTGTCCCGTATTATACATGCTACAGTGATTTGTGGAATTACATTTCTACACTTCTCACACTGTTTTGATTACAACTTTTGGTACACTGAATGGATTCATAAACCGTAAATTTCTCCAGAAAATAGACTTCGAGAGCTTTCCAACGGTATATAATATGTCATCGGGTTCATTGTATATCAATACAATTAAATCCGAGAAGATGGTTGAGTAGCAGAGGTGAAAATGAAGGGTTTTACTCTATTTTTGTGTAAGTTGCTCCAAAACTCCTACAAACATCAAAACCACACAAAAACATTAAAATACCAAGGAATATAGCAAAGAAACATAGACAAATTGATATGAAAGTAATACATAAATAAACACCTATCAGGTTAGGTGACTTTGTAGGCTTTTATTCCTGATCCTATCTCTCAGTCCAAACAGTGTTGTCGACGAGCCTATTCATGCTTCAGTGAAGAGGCTAAGGTGACATTGATTGTTTCTTTCTTAGCTCATTTGTTAAATGTTCTCCTTTGTTATTATGCTCAATAATAAGTCATTTCAAGAACATATTTGGTTCCAAACAATTTCTTTTCATTAATAAAAGGTACAATATTTAGAAGGATAAGTGCAAATGAGACAACTCTTGTCATTAATTAGCCCTTTCTGGTTTTTTGATTAATTATTTTCTCTCTCACTTTTTCTTCTTGTTTTTTTTTTTGTCTTTTACACATAGTATCTTTTTTAGCCTGTCCATGTTAATAGGCTCAGTGAGCTCATTCCCTTCTATATTTGATAATATGACGTCTCTGCCAGACATAACCTTTGTCATGATGTATGATCCTTCCGAGTTGGGTTTGAACTTCCTTTTTGGATCAAACACAACTGGGTTGGCTTGGTTAAGGACCAATTCTCCTTCTTTAAACCTTCTCATCGTTATTTTTTTTAAGGCTTTAGCAACCCGCTTCTAGTACAACCATGTACTATCTTGCCTTTATTTTCTTCTCATCAATCAACGCCAACTACTCACATTTGTTTTGAATCTACTCCCCTTTAGGAATTTATACTTCTATTAGAACCCTCACTGACTTCATTTCCATCTCAATTGGAAAAGCCGCTTCGGTGCCATAAACCAATGAGAACGACGTCATTCTCGTTGAAATTTTGAGCATAGTTTTGTACCCTCACAATATAAATAATAATTTCTCTACCCAATCTTTGTATATATGTATTATTTTGGCCAATATCTTCTTGATGTTCTTATTGGCCACTTCCACGACCCCATTCACTTATGGTCGATATGGAGATGACTTATGATGCTTAATCCCATACTTTTGGAATAAGGTCTTAGTTTCAACGTGAAACTATACTCTATTATTGGTCACAACACAATGTGGCATACCAAATCTACAAATAATACTCCTCTTAATAAACTTCGCCATTTGCTTTATCCTCAGTTTACTATTGGACTCAGCTTTTATCCATTTGGAGAAGTAGTCAATTGCCATTACAATAAACCGACACTCATTAAAGGCCAACTGCCTTCTTTCTCTGTATATGTCAATACATTGTGCAACAAAGGGCCATGGTATTATCATCCCTTATAGCTCCAAGGGTGGTTGATGAATCAAGTTTCCATTGACTTGGCACTAGTGACATCTTTTCACAAACTACACACAATCTGTCTCTTTGATTAGCCAATAAAAGTCTTGTCGTATTAATCTTCTTTACTAGCATTAACCCATTTATGTGTGGCTCACATACACAACTATGGATTTCTTCCATAAGCCTTTTTGCTTCTTCATGATCAACAAATCTCAAATCCACATTTCTTGGCATTCTTTTGTACATCACCCCTTGATGAAAAGTGAATTATTGCGCCAATCTTTGTAACACAACCTTATATTTTTTCACTAGCCTCAGTTGGAAGGATTTTATCTTTTATGTATCTCTTCAAATCATAGAACCACAGCTTCTCATCCATTTTAACCTCCATTATTTGGGATTCCGTGTAGCAAGGATCCATGCTTGCGATATTATTATTGACCTCATCATAATTCTTGAGTACTTATCTAACCAGCTACCAAAGAAGCTAAAGCATCTGCCACTTAATTATCATTCTTGGGAAGATAGGTGACAGTACACTACTTGAACCTCCCAATCAACTTTCTAATATGCTCCATATATAGCTTCAATCTTTCCTCTTTTAAATCCCAATTCTCATTGGCTTATGAGATGACTAACTTTGAGTATCCAAACACTTTTACTTTTTCGACTCCCAGTCCAATCAGAATTTCTAACATAAAGGCACAGGCTCCATACTCTGCTATGTTATTGGTGAACCTAAACTCTAGCTTATTAGCAAAAGATATGACTTCTTCAGTAGATGAAATTATGATAAATCTGATCCTTGCACCATTCTTATTGACAACTCTAGTAAAGAACATCCTCTATCCCAAGGTTGAGATTGCACCAAGATGCTCATTTGGAAAGTCCAACTCCTATAGTTTATCATTATCGATTAGATTCATAGCCAAGAATTCTACAACCACTCTTCCTTTCACCATTTTCTTGGTTACATATTTGATGTCAAATTCTGATAATTGAAGTAGCCATATTGCCAGCTTTCCCACCAATGGCGGTGCTTCATAGAGATCCTTCATTGGATCTTTCGTAGAGATAACCTTGATTTTGCAAGATTGAAAGTAGTGCCTTAACTTTTTTAAGAGTCATATTATGGCCAAGCATGTCTTCTCTAGATAACTATACTTTATCTTATATAAAAGAAACTTCTTGCTAAGATAATTGATGGCGTATTTAACACCATTCTCATCTTCTTGTGCTAGCATGGCACAAATGGCTCCTACTTCAAGTGCTCAATAGAGAATCAAACTCTTGTTAGGCTTTGGCAGTCTCAAGATAAGTGGATTTTACAAATATTTCTTAATTTTCTCAAATGCTACTTGACATTGTTCATTCCACTTTACTGGTTGATACTTCTTCAAAATCTTGAAGGTTAGTACACAAACCATCATTAACTTGGCAATGAATCTACTAATGTGTTGAATCTTACCAAGAAACACTTGAACTTCTTTCTCAGTTTTGGGCACTAGCATTTCAATAATTACCTTGACTTTATTAGGATCTATCTCTATCCTCTTCTTTCCACCTACAAACCCCAACAGGTTCCGTGAGGTGACTCAAAAAACATACTTCTTCGGATTCAATCGTAGCTTGTACTTGCTTCACCCTTTCTAGGAATCTGTCTAAGGTTTCAAAATGCCTATCTCAAGTTTCAAACTTTACCATCATGTCATCTAGATACACTTTTATATCTTTATGCATCATATCATGGAACAACATCGTCACTATAAGCTGATAAGTTGCCCTTACATTTTTCAAACTAAAAGGCATCATCTTGAAACGGTAGTTTCCTCCCTCCGTAATCAAGGCCATCTTCATTTTATCTTTTTTAGCTATCATAATCTGGTTATACCTAGAAAATTCATCTAAGTAGATAATGCATTATCTACCAATACATCAATGTGTGGCAAAGGAAAGTCATCCTTTGGTGAGGCTTTGTTCAAGTCTTAATAATCAACACATATTCGAACCATTCTCTGATTCTTTACTATAGGCATGATATTGGCTAACTATTCTAAATAGTTCACTACATCTAGGAATTTGGCATTAATATATTTGGCCACTTCTTTTCTAATCTTCTGAGCCCATTCTAGTCTCAGTCTTCTTAACTTCTATTTGACCTGCTTCATGTGTAGATAGGTTAGAATCATGTGCTTAACGATACTTTTACCGATCATAGGCATGTTGTCATGAGACCAAAGGAAGACCAGAAGCATAGATTTTATGCTTATGGTTTAAGCCTAATGGTGAGGAAGATTGGCTCGAGGAGAAGAATCGAAAAATACTGAGTAATATGAACTATTGACTTAAAAACAGACTAAAAATACCTAAAATACCCCAAGCCTAGCCCAAAAAACAAAACCTATTGTATTCACTGGATTTTTTAGGCTCGTTGCTGAAGTGAAGATGAATGTTGAGTACTAGAAATAACCGAAATGCCCGTGGAAGCAAAAGGAAGAAAGGTGAGAAGAAACCAACCAAAAGTCTTGAAAACTGACACATAATTTCAAAAAATCACAAAAATTTATCGAGGGGGAATCTATTGATGAGTCATATATCATTGCGAAGCTATGGATGTCTAATTTTCATGGAACTTTACGGATTGCAAATCAAAGTTGAACTCTAGAAGATGTGCATGATCAAACAAATAAAGGGCGAAGGAGGATTGCACTGAAAAGTTAGGAAATAAGAGGGTTCGGTGGGTAGTTATAGGACAACCAATTGGATATCCTACCACAGGTCAGTGGTCCATCCTTAGCTGGTCGACAGTTCTCACATAGCTAGTGGCTATTCTCCTTGTATATTTCGAAAATTTCTTAAGAAACCTTCCATTTTTGTTTTCTCCTTCCTTTTTTCAACTCAGCCCTTAACTATATAAACCCCTCCTTTTCCTCACTTTCACTCACACATCAATATCCTCTATTCTCTCTTTTGAAGATACACTTGAAAATTTAAGGATTCCTTTCTAGTTTAAAGTTTTGGGACATTTTATATTGCCCTAAACCCAGAAAGGATATGTGTTGAGAGTAGTTCTCTCTCTTTATTTTTTCTTTATTTTTCTTACTTTAGAATAAGCATGTTTAGGTCTATTTATGCTTAGAATAAACATGTTTAGGATTTATTTTGATGCTTAGGAGCATGATTAGGTTTTATGAATTGTTTAACCCCTTTCTTTGTTTTACAAGATGAAAATGCTTGTCAAGGTAAGTCATCCATCCCTCTTTTATTAGAAACATGTTTAGGAGTTTATTTTCTTTGCGAATGCTTAGAATCATTCTTAGAAGCACATGTTTAGAATCATGCTTAAGAGAACATGATTACAATCATGCTTAAGAGAACATGATTACAATCACGCTTAAGAGCACATGATTAGAATCATGCTGGGAGGACTTAGAATTTTTTAAGCATGCTAGGAATTAGAATAGAATAGGTAAGAATTACCATATTTACTCTTGAATTCTTGAATTAGGCTAGAATAGCCATGTTTGATCTTGATTGATGTGATTAGGCTACAAATGCCATGATGATTACCATGAATAGGCTAGAATTGCCATGCTTAGGTAGAATTACCATGATAGAATTATCAAATCTAGGTAGAGGTGCCATGATTCTAGATTATGGCTTTGTATAGAATTTGAATTGATCGATATGAATGAATGTCTAAATATACAATGGATATGCTATGATTAGAATGATGCCATGAAGTGATGATGGACTCATATTGATGAGGAGAGATAATCATAAGAATGATAATTGTGTGTATGAATATGCATGTAGAGTTTTGATAAGCATGGAATAAACTCACATATGGCGGTTAGGAATTCCTTATTTATCGAATCTCGCATTGATTGATTATATTGACAATGTGATTTACATGAATATGCTATGATCATATGGATGAATGAATGAATATATGAAGTGTCAGAAGTAGAATTTGCTTTATTGTTGAAGAGCAGTATAATCCTCTCCCCTATCTCTCATGTTTGTTGTCAAGAAAGAACTAATGACAGAACATTAGATAGTACCTTCATCAGCCAGAAAAAGCAAAAAAATAAAAAAAAGAGGCTTCATTTCCCTATTTTGAAATGCTTGGCTAACATGAACAAAGCACATTTTAGGACTAGCTATGTACTTCAATTGTTTCCTTGAAAGAGAGAGAGAGAGAGAGAGAGAGAGAGAGAAAAGAGTTTGCTTTTGCTTCTCAAGGAAACCTTCCCAAGTGCTTCAGCGGTAGAAGTGCTTCCTATAGAAGCACTCTCAAATGCAAACAGGCTAAAACAAGTTATCTAAACACAAACTACATTTGCAGCTCACATTAAAAAACAGAAAAAGGACCTTGTTAGATTCGTGCATCATCACCACAAAGTATATAAATTAGCCATTTAGATGGAGTTCATATACACCTCTGTCACATTCACAAATAAGCCATTTTTATTCCTTTCAGCATCTGAAACTCCAGTCACAAAGAGGCCAGCAAATGAAAAAATAAGAGACAGAAGAAACAACAGAACAAAGAAAATGAAAAAAAAAAGAAAAAATTACCAGCAAATCCAGTCACAAAGAGGCCGTCAAAACTGGAAAATGGAAAGTTCTTCAAGCTTCAAATATCCACAACACAAGGACGCCGTGGATGATAGAGCAGCTAAGCAGTGGTGGCGGGAGCAGCTAAGTAGTGATGACGCCGTGGATGACTGAATTCTCTTCATCCTTAGTAGTCGACTAGTCTACGATTCGTCGACTCGTCCCTTGTGCTTTTCTGAGCAAGTGCAAGGTGCTTGGCGAACAAAACACAGCTCCACAACAGGCAAGAAAATGAAGCACGACACCACGACAGAAGAAACAGGGTCAAACCAGGGAAGAAAATGCGAGAGAGATGAGAGGGAGATTGAAAGAAATGGAGGCCAAATTCCCACGGTTAGGGTAAAATTTATTTGGGTGTTTTTGGCTTCTTATACGTCGGTTTCAAAACCGCCATAGAAAGTGCAGTGCGTGGGCCATTTACATCGATTTTTAAAAACCGCTGCAAATGGGTGCAGTATAAGGGCTCCGTTCTTGTATTGTATTTTGAGTTGTGGTCAGAATTTCACAACTAAAATACAATGGGAATAAAGTTACTTTTTATTAATTGGAAAATAGTGGTCCAACTAAATGCTGCAACAACCTTTAAATATACTTTAATTATAGAAAAAAGATAAATTTATGGTTCTCATCTGAATATGTCCATATATTTTTAGTTTCTTCTAAAAAAGCTATCTACATATATATATTTCCTTTATTCTTTAAACTTGGTTGAAAGCTTCTATGAGGAACTTGGTTTTTGAATCACTTACAGTGCCCTGTATATGAGAGTTCTGGAAGTATACAATTATATAAAATAAAACAGTAAATTGTTAAGTAAATTGGCACAGGAGGATTTTTACATGGTTCCGTTATAAAACCTACATCCACGGATAGCTATAGAGCTGCAATTCACTAAGTTCTTGTTTGTTCAATGTTTAGGACCTTTTACAATGCTGACTCACCCTCACACACTAACCTAATCTTTGTAAAACAAAATCTTCACAAAGATCATGAACTCTAGTGACACTGCCCATTCTCTGTTGCAGATAACTTAACAACACACTTTTAAGTTAAACATAACACACAAAGCCTGACATTAAATTACATAAACACTTAACCCACAAGTTATCCCAAGTGTCTACTAACTCACACAGACTCAATCAACAACTCATGTATAATTTTTACCACTCATACATGAATCAAAAGACTCAAAGAATCAAATTAAAGAAGACATTCCAATTTGCGTTGAAGCTCTTTTATCAATTCATTAAATGCCAAAATCAAGACTCTCTCACAACCAAATCAGCTAACCAGTTAATCTCTCTTCAACCTCTGTTTTCTTCGCCTGGTTATTATATGGTAAATATATAGTGAGAGGTCTTGGACGAAATCTCCTAGAAATCCTGTAAAAGATCTAATCAAAATCATATTAGGATTAGGAGAAATAAAATAGGAAGTGATATAATCAAACTCCTAAGGAATTAGGATAAATAAATATTCTCATATTCTAATTAGAATACAAGATACTATATCGTAATCTAAAGAGATATTTGTTATAAATCAAATCCTTCCTAAAATATAATTCTAGAAACAGTAAAATAAAAATAAAAATAATATTCTTGTTTTATCACAAGTTGTAAAAATATAACATGTATATGACACATGCATGTTGACACAAAATCTCATCACCAATCATTCTCGGTACAAGAGCTCGACAACACCACTCGACACTCGACACTTGAAACTCGACACTCAACAGGTTTGACACAATAGACTCAACATGGGACATAATCACGACACTCAACAAAACCTCGACACTAGACGAAATCGAAACTCAACAAAGTCTCGACACTAGACGAAATCGAAACTCGACAAAGTCTCGACAACCACACTTGACACCAATAAACTCGACATGAGCTACTCGACACATCTCGATATATCTCGACACAATCAACTTGACACATCTCAACAATATTCTCGACACTTGACAAAGCAACAACACGACACTGGATACAAGCTCGACAACAACACTCGACAAATCTCGACATCAGCTCAACACACAGATACTAACAATCTCCCCATTTTTGGCTACTTGTGATGAAAACACCTAACTGTTTTCAAACTCATAACAGAACACTGTCATGAAATATATAACCTTGTAAGGCAATTTAGAGCAAATGAAAACATCTATCAAATGAAGTATGCAAATAATAACACAAATCAAAAATTCGAATGCACACACAACATAAGAAAGTTAGTTCTTACTCCCCCTCACTTATTACTTACAGCGTTGAGGAATAAGCAAAAGAATAAGATCAGAACACAGCTAAAGAGAATTAAAGAGAAAATAACAGCATATCAGCATCATCAGCACAAAAAGGATCAGCAGTAGCAACTCCCTTCTTATGATCTCCCCCTTGATTTCAGCACAAGTGGCCCAAACTAACTGAGTCTAGGAGACTTACGAACTGGTGGAGAAGTGGAGCTGCCAGGGCGCTTGATAGTCCTTCGAGCTACAGATTTAAACTTGCGCCTGGTAGTGGGGGTAGGCTCGTCAAATGGAACAGATGTTGGCTGTGCATCAGTATTTTTAGAAGAAGTGGTAGTAACTTCAGCTACAATTCTTCAAATTTCTTTCTCACAAAGTTTTGCACTAGTTGTCTAAGTTGGTAGTAGAGAGATAGGAGGCTCTGCTTCAGTTGCTTTAGGGAGAGGGAAATCATGAGGGGCTTCCTTAGGAAGTGATGAAGGCTGTTTCATTCCGGATTTTGCTTGTTTTGGTTTATCTGACACAGATTCGTCTTTTAAAACTGGAGCTGATGATTAGATTTTCTTCTTCTTCGGGTCAGATGTTTTCTTCACCACTTCAACTGTCTTCTTTCCCTTCCTTCTAGTTCCCTTGACAAGAGATAGAATTGGGTGTGCTTGCTGCTCTGTGCTATTGTTATGCCTATTTTAACAGCAGATTGTGCAGCTTGACCTGCTGCTGGCATTTGATTAGCTGCTGTAGGCAGAGGTTCATCATCCTCAGATATCTCCTCAGCTGGTTTCTCAGAAACCCCAGTGTCAGTCTCCATGGTCAGTGGTTCTGCTGTAGTACCAGGATGTCCTGCAAACATTACTTCCAAAGCAGATTGCTTAAGTTTAATTACCTTCAAATCCTGCATAATTTCTATCAAGGTAGAGTTGATCAGTACAAGTTGTTCTTCAATATTGTTCAACTGATTTTTCTTGACTATCTTGGGTTTCGGTTCAGGTGCAGGTAAGTCAGATTTGTCATGCAATCTCTAAAGAAATCCCTTTGTAATAGATTTAGATAGAATTTCAGTTTCTTCACTAGAGCTCATTAGGGAAACACAAGCAGATAATAATCAAAGTGATAAGATCCAATGTGTACAATTGATCTATAGGCTAGCAAACCAAAGTTAATTGGTCGATTGGCGCCTAAACAAAATAGAAGTTTCACTCTGTCTTCCTGAACCTGATTTTGGTGGGAAGAAGGAAGCCAATTAAATTGAGCTACCTTATGTAACACTTGATATTTCTTCTTAAGGTACTGCTGGTCTATACCATCCTTCGGCTGTCAAACAATGTCTGTTCTACCAGTCAATTCCTCTATTACTTTGGCCATGTTATATTCTTCATCTAATGCATGTAAACTGCCTATGGGAATGTCTAGGAAAGTGTTTATAACATTAGGAGAGAACTTAACAAACTTTCCTCGACAATAAACTTTGTGATACAGAAAGCTTTTAGGATCATCAATGGCAGATGAGATGTTCGCATAAAATTCCTGAATTAAAGTTTTCATAGGGGTAGGAAGTTTGTTACTGTATGAGTCCAATAAATACACTTAATCATCTCACTCAGGCTATAGGAGTCGAAGTCTGATAGTTTCACCGGCCTTTCCATCTGCAGTTTTCGCTATGAAGTGTACTTCACAAGCTTTTGTTTGATAGCTGCTATGAGGAATTTTTTATACTTCGGCTTAATTTTATCCTTTATCCTTCTCACTGGCACTTGCTCATCCTCACTGATGGCTGGATCGACAGAAATCTCTGCATGTGTGTGTTGCGTCGAAGATGACTGAATGTTGTCATTCTTGTTGTAACTGGAACCGCTGGGGAAAGATGAAGAACTGGCTGAGGTCGCCATTGATAGGGTTTATAGTCTGCAACAAATTCTCAAAAAATAGAGAAAAAAGACAAGGGATAGTGGAGAAGCTATTGTTGAAGGATGATATGAAGAGAAAAAGCCTTAAACTTATTTCGAAATATACTCGGCTTAAAAAAATAATTTTGTTTTTAACAAGATTTAATGTTGAATCTATTTCCAAAACTGTTTCATAACTTCCATTAAAAGACAACAATTCAAATTTGATTCCAATTTGAATAAGGAGTTCTAATAGAATTAGGATTCCCACCACTGAAACTTCTCCCCCTCAATTCAATAATGCTGACATGGCATTTTGACACATGGACACACAAGAAACTTATATTTCGGGTAAGCAAAAAAGACATTGTCATGAAAAACGTAACAGAACATAGTTAACAATAACATAATAGTAATATCTGAAATATCATATGAATCATTCTAAGAAAGCATATTTCAGAGCTGTGTAATTTTCACATGAAAGCTATTTTTCTTCGTGATTCAAATAGAGTGATCAACTTGAGCATGCTTTTTACACACAAAAAAATTGATTTCAATGTGAATTTTTCTAGATTAATACAGTAGCTTACACATAATACAGAGGTAACCCTTTTCATATACGTGGGTGACCTCAACATATTTCATAGATACCCTGAGGTTACTCTCAATGATGGCTTTCACACATCATATATTGGTAGCCCTCTCTGTATTTTTTATTTTAAATCAGTATCATATTATACACACAAATTTTATATCACAGCTCACACATGCTAATTTAGAAGAAAACTTATGATACTACAGATATGAATAACATAACAGCATACTGTGTTCATTCATATAACTGATAGATGCCTAAAGCTTTTCTTAGATTTTCAAATCTTGTTGTATCCAATGCCTTAATGAACAAGTCAGCCAATTGTCTATCAGTGGAGATGTGTACAATATGTATCACCTTATATACTACTAGTTCCCTTATAAAATGGTATCTAATATCAATGTGTTTTGTTCTAGAGTGCTGAACATGATTTTTGGAAATATTTATAGCACTAGTATTATCACAAAACACAGTTATTGGCTTTTGTTCAATACCATAATCACTCAACATTTGCTTCATCCACAATAGTTGCGTGCAACAACTCCCTACTGCTATGTATTCTGCTTCAACTGTAGACAAAGAAATTGAATTCTATTTTTTACTGTGCCATGAAACCAAGTTAGTACCAAGATAGAAATATCCTTCTAAGGTACTTTTTCTGTCATCAGCATTTCCTGTCTAATCAGCATCACTAAACTCGACAAGATAATCATTTGTATCTTTAGAGAACTATATTCCATAATCATATGTTTCATGAACATATCTGATGATTCTCTTAGCTGCTGCAAGATGTGATTCCTTTGGATTTGCTTGAAATCTTGCACAAAGTCCTACACTAAAGCACAAATCCGGTCTGCTTGCTGTGAGGTATAGCAGGCTGCCAATAATACTTCTGTACAAACTTGCATTAACATCTTTTCCTATATTGTCTTTTGAAAGTTTAAGGTTAGTACTGATAGGAGTTTTCATTGGTTTTGCATTCTCAAGCCCAAATTTCTTTACAAGATTTTTAGCATATTTTGATTGAGATATGAATATCCCATCATTCATTTGCTTAACCTGTAATCCAAGAAAGAAATTTTATTCTCCTACCGTGCTCATCTCAAATTCTTTTTTCATCAACTTAACAAACTTATTAATCTTACTTTTGTTAGTTGATCCAAAAATAATGTCATCAACATTTATTTGAGCAACAATAAAATAGTTAGATACATGTTTGATGAATAAAGTCTTATCATTGTTGCTTCTTTTATATCCTGTATTGATCAAAAAAATTTTCAACTTTTCATACCAAGCTCTAGGAGCTTGTTTCAAACCATACAAAGCTTTGTGTAATATGTACACAAAATCAGGATGTTTAGGATCTTCAAATCCTTTAGGCTATTCAACAAAGACTTCTTCATTGAGATAGCCATTTCAAAATGTTGTTTTAACATCCATTTGGTACAACTTAAAATCATGCAAACAAGCAATTGTAAGTAGTAATCTGATTGACTCAAGTCTAGCTACTGGCGCAAAGGTTTCATCAAAGTCTATGTCTTCTACTTGTGTGTAACCTTGTGCAACTAGTCTAGCCTAGGAACTAATTCCCATACTTCATTCCTTTTAAACTGATTAAGTTCATCTTGCATGGCTTGAATCCAAACATCTTCTTTTAATGCTTCTTTCACATTTTTTAGTTCAACTAAAGAAACATAACATGCAAACCTTATGTGGTTTCTTACCTTGCTCCAAGTCTTTATCATGTCATCTGGCGTTCTAATGATAAAGCTTGCTAGATGTGCCTTCTGAATCCATGTGGGTGGATCTTTTCTATCATCATCATTCCAGATTGAATTTTTGTTCAAATATGAATTGTTTACTATTACGTCGGATGTAACAGCAGCTATTTCCTCTTTCATAACAGAATCTTCTTTATTGTTGTTGTCTGAATCTGACTTTTTTGTATCATCTGTGAAGCTGGTTATGTTTTCCTCTTGTGAGTACTTTGTATAATCGTCCAGATCATCAAATACTACATTTGCAGATTCCATGACTGCCTTAGTTCTCAGATTGTAAACTCGAAATGCTTTGCTATTTTGAGCATATCCCACGAAGACTCTTTCATCACTCCTTGGATCCAATTTTCCTAACTGCTCTCTGTCATTTAAGATGTAAAACCTGCATCCAAAAACATGAAAATATTTCAAATTTCACTTTCTACCTTTCAAAATTTCATAAGGTGTCCGGTTAGTGCTAGGTCTAAGAAAAACTCTATTTGAAATATAACAAGCAGTGCTTATAGCTTCAGCTTATAGCCTCTTGGTCGACTCTTTGCTATTGAGCATCACTCTAGCCATCTCTTGAAGAGTTCTATTCTTCCTTTCCACAATGCCATTCTGTTCAAGGGTTTTGAGAGCTCAAAACTCATGTTCAATGCCATGATATTTGCAGAAGTCAGCATAGCTAACGTTTTCAAACTCCTTTCCATGATCACTTCTTATCTTTACAATCTTGCCAATGTTATTGTTTTGCTCATTTTCAAGCTTAACACAAAGATTCCTGAAAGCTTCAAAAGTGTCAGATTTTTCTTTAATGAAATCAACCCAAGTATATCTAGAAAAGTCATCCATACAAACAAATATGTATCTCTTACCTTTAATGCTTTCAATTTGCATAGGATCCATAAGATCCATGTGAAGCAAATCAAGTATTTTGGATGTGCTAAGATGTGGATTTGACTTCTGTGAACTTCTAATTTGTTTTCCCATTTGACTTGGTCCACAAATTCCATTACCTTTGTCATCAAGTTTAGGAACTCCTTTTACTGCACCTAACTTAGTTAATGTAACCAAGTCTTTGCAATTTAAGTGCCCTAATTTTTATGCCACAATTCTAAATCTGAAATCCTAGCATGAAATGCAATCTTAACCAAATAACAATTATTAAAAGATCCATTACCTTCAAGAATGCATTTACCAAAATTATCTGAGACCATGCATTTGTTTTGTGTGAAATTAACAGTATACTTTTCATTACAAATCTGACTAATACTAATAAGATTAGCTTTCAAATCTTCAACCAGCAAGACATTTTGAAAATTGGGCAGGCCTTTGACATTCAAAGTGCCTTTACCAATGATCTTACTTTTTGCTCCATCTCCAAATGTGACATTGCCATCCTTGCCTGTTTTAAAGTCTGTTAGAAACTGTTTATTTTCAGTCATGTGCCTGGAACAACCACTGTCAAAATACCACAAATCGTTAGATGCATGATTAAGTGCAGTAAATGCAACATAACATACTGTTTTGTCTTTCTTAACCCACTGTAGTTGTCGTTTTGATAACAGTTTGAACTGTTTTGATCTCTTATGTAAAAGATTCAACAGTTTAAAGCATCTAGACCTAATATGTCCCTTTTTACCACAAAAATAACAAGTAGGAATGAATTTTTTTATCTTTTCAGGACTGAGTTTGAAAGAACTCAGAGGAGAGACAAATGTCTCACTGCTTTTGGAATCAGGGCTTGACTTTAAAGAGTTAAGTTCTGAATTCTTACCTGATGTTGAGGCTTTCACAAAAACTGTTTTTGATGAAGATGCCACATTACCTTCTGTATACCCCAATCCATGTTTGTTGGAGTTATCTTTTCCAAGACTCAAGACCTGATCAAGTTTGGCTACTCCAATTTTGAGTTCATCAACACACCTCTTGCTTTCAACCAGCTCTGTTGTGATTTTCTCAATATGTGTTGTTTTGTCTGTCAAAACAGTCTCCAGCTCCGAGATACGATTTTCAGAATATGATTTTTCACATTCCAATACCTCAATTTTCTTCTTCAAGATTTTGATTTCTTCCTTCTGATTCAGCTATTCACCATAGAGTGCGTTGTATGTCTCTTACAACTCTTCATAGTATTCTGGTCCATCTTCTTCATCAGAATGATCAACACGGGTTCTGTAATTTTCTGTTATGTCAGACATAACAGCTTTCCCTTTATCAGCTGTAGATGCAGTAAATGCAACAAAGTTGCTCATGCAATCTTGATCTTCTAACTTCGATTCTGATTCATCACTCCAGGTTGTTGTCAGTCCTTTGTTCTTCTTCTTGAGATTAACACATTCAGATTGAATATGCCCATAACTAGAACATTCATAACACTAAATCTGCCCTTTCTTTTTAGGTTTTTTTGACTTCTTCTTGTCATTCTCTTTGCTGAACTTTCTGAATTTTTCTTTGCTTAAGTTTGATGGCTTTTCGTGATTCTTTTTCCTGAAATTTCTTTTCATGAACTTGACATAATTTCTTGTTAGAAAAGCAATCTGTTTAGAATTAGTTTGATCAAGCTCATCATTAATTTCATCATCAGATTTTTCAGTTTTCACATTGAATGCAATGCTTTTACCTTTTTGCTTCCTAGTATTCTGATTAATTTCAAAGTTTTGGAGAATGCCTATCAGTTCATCAGCCCTCATCTCATCAGTGTTTTTAACTTCCTCAATAGCTGAAATTTTAGGTTGAAATTTATTTGGAACAGACCTAATTATTTTGCTAACAATTTCTGCATCTGTGAAAGTTTTGCCAAGCATGTATGCCGAATTTCTAATGTGACATATCTTAGAGTAAAACTCAGAAATTGACTCATCCTCATGTATCATCAGATTTTCAAATTGAGAATTTAATCTCATCAATTTAGATCTTTTAACAGATGCTATACCTTCATGTTTTACCTCAAGTATGTCCCATACTTCTTTGGCCACTTTTCACCTTGAAATCTGTCCGAAGTTGTTTAAGTCCACTGCAGCAAAGATTACGTTAAGAGCCTTTGAATTCCAACTGGAACGTCGGTATTCTTCATCAGTCCATTCATCCTCTAGTTTGGCTTCGGAATCACCAAAAGCATTCACCTTTGTTGGCGATGTCTATCCTTTAAGCTCATTAGTCCATGCCCTGTCATCAAGAGATTTAATATACATCATCATTCTTACCTTTAATGTGAATAATTACTGTTATCAAGGATAGGTGGTGGTGTTCAGGATCCTCCATTGAATAAACTCCACTCTTCCAGATCAGCCTGATCGTTTTCTTCACTTGTCTATCAGTGAACCTGCTCTGATACCAATTGAGAGTTCTGGAAGTATACAGTTATATAAAATAAAACAGTAAATTGTTAAGTAAATTGGCACAGGAGCATTTTTATGTGGTTCGGTTATAAAACCTACATCCACGGACAGCTATACAGCTGCAATTCACTAAGTTCTTGTTTGTACAATCTTTAGGACCTTTTACAGTGCTGACTTACCCTCACACACTGACCTAATATTTGTAAAACAAAATCTTCGCAAAGATCATAAACTCTAATGACACTGCCCTCTATCTGTTACAGATAACTTAATAACACACTGTTAAGTTAAAAATAACACACGAAGTCCGACATTGAATTATATAAACACTTAACCCGCAAGTTATCCCAAGTGTCTACTAACTCACACAGACTCAATCAACAACTCATGAATCAAATTAAAGAAGACATTCTAATTTGCGTTGAAGCTCTTCTATCAATTCATGGAATGCCAAAATCAAAACTCTCTCACAACCAAATCAGCTAACTAGTTAATCTCTCTTCAACCTCTGTTTTCTTTGCCTGGTTATTACATGGTAAATATATAGTTAGAGGTCCTGGACAAAATTTCCTAGAAATCCTGTAAAAGATCTAATCAAAATCATATTAGGATTAGGAGAAATAAAATCGAAAGTGATATAATCAAACTCCTAAGGAATTAGGATAAATAAATATTCTCCTATTCTAATTAGAATACAAGATACTATATCCTAATCTAAAGAGATATTTATTATAAATCAAATCCTTCCCAAAATATAATTCTATAAACAGTAAAATAAGAATCAAATTAATACTCTTGTTTTATCACAAATTGATCAAAAATATAACATGTATATGACACATGCATGCATGTTGACACAAAATCTCGTCACCAATCATTCTCAGCACAAGTGCTCGACAACACCACTCGACACTCGACACTTGAAACTTAACACTCAACAGGTTTGACACAACAGACTCGACATGCGACATAATCGCGACACTCGACAAAACCTCAACACTAGACGGAATCGAAACTCGATAAAGTCTCGACACTAGACAAAATCGAAACTCGACAAAGTCTCGACAACCACACTTGACACCAATAAACTCGACATGATCTACTCGACACATCTCAATAGAGCTCGATATATCTCGATACAATCATCTCGACACATCTTGACATATCTTGACACATGTCGACACATCTCGACACAACACAACACTGGATACAAGCTCGACAACAACACTTGACAAATCTCGACATCAGCTCGACACATAGATACTAACAGTATAGAAGTTTGAATGCTATTGATTTTTTTACATTTCATTGCTTCCTTTGACTTATATATATGTACCTTATCTTATATTTCTTTTTCTTTTCAAACACTCATGGCAAATATTTCATTTAGATGATTTTTTTTTCCATCTTAACAAATATATAGTTTATGATTAATAAAAGAAAATATAAACATAGTTAAAATTGATTTTTCTACATGATCACTTGCTTAACATTGAAGTACAGCAGCCATTACTCTATAACTAAAAGTACATGCAATTCACAAAATTAAAAAGCATTCAGACCAGACATTACACATTTTTATACTTGGAAGGGAACATATACTATTGCTTAACATTGATTTTTCTATATGATCACTTGCTTCACATTGAAGTAAAGTAGCCATTAGTTTATAACTAAAAGTACATGCAATTCGCAAAATTAAAAAGCATTCAGACTAAACATTACACATTTTTATGCGTGGAAGTGAACATAAACTATATTTACATTTAAAGAATTAAAAATCTTAAAAGTAAAAGCACTAAAGACAAATAAAAAAGTTCTCTTTATAATAATCAAAGGATATACCAAGATTATTGTAAGTTAATTAGCAAATGTTAAATCATGGTTAAGGTACTACTCACTAACTCTCTCAATAGTGTGCTTGTTGCAATATATTGCTACAATTGTTTTATGGGTTTGGTTGGGTTTTTTTTTTGGAAACTTTATGAGTGGTTGCAATTGAATTGGAGATATATTACCCGGTGAACTTAATTTTTCTCCTTGCAACTCCTTTGCATCCCCACATTTGTAGCAATGAATATATCAGTTTTAGGCACTATATTGAATTGATTATGACTTATTGTTTTTACCAAATGAACTATTCTTATGATAAATTACATCATTGTATGAGTTTGTTATGGTTATCTTGTTATCGTATGCACTAATTATAAGTTAATATATGATAATATCAATTAGTTATATGTTGAAACATGAATTTACTGGCTATTTAAGCTCTTCTACTAGAGGAACAACCATATTCAGCAAACTTTATGTTGTTCTAGGTTTTGTTCTACGTTGTAACTTTGATATAAGTTTTTTATGTGCTTGTTCTAATTCAATAGGAAAGACTCTTACACTCAACATGAGAAAAATGAAGCATGCACCAAGTGGACATTATGTTAATGACCTCAGCTAAAGGAGTTGTGTAGGTTGGAAGTGATGTATAGCCTCTAGTTTAAGTATGCCTCGACAATATTTACTTGCTAGCAATCATTTTCTTCTTTTTATCTTTCTTTCTATATTATTGGTCTCTATTTTTTGCAGGACTAAACAAGAATTTTGCTAATGTTAATGAATGGAGTTTGGCAATGGACATTTTTTGGGAAGGGAATATAGGAATGCAGACTTTCTTTTGTTCCTATAATTTTGTAGCATTTGTAATGCTTTTTTTGGTATCAATATATGGAATATTAACTATTAGAATATACAGTTTATACAAACTAGCTGGTTCACTTTAGATATAAGGTTTTTTAATATCATTTTGTGCTGTCTAGCTTTAACTTATTACAAGTGTATCTTGTAGTATTCTATTTTGAATGCAACTTATCTATTATTTTAGTTTTCTTGTTGTGGTAGCGTTTGGATTGATCACACGACTATATTATATATTATTGTTTCTTTTTTATTTCTATGTGCTTATTATAATTGTCCTTTTAAGCAAAATATAGATAATTTTGTAATTGATAACTCTTTCATTTTATATTGACTTCCATTTTTAATTTATGCATATATTACTAAATTTACATATTATATATTTTTGTTTTACAAATAAAACTTTTTTTTAACTTCATCCTACTTGACAATTTTTCACTATCACGATCTTCCAATTTAATTTTTTATTTCCCTAGTTTTTCGTGATATTAGACAGTTAAACACTATCAAAAGTCGCGAACTATAACAACTGATTTAAATTTATTTTATTTATATAAGTATGCTATTTGACAGTTATACACTATCAAAAAGCTAAAACCGTCACAAAACTTAATATTTCTTCCCATATTTCCAATTTTGTGACAGTGGAAAATTGTCAAAAACTTTTGATACTTTCCCAAAATGTCAACAACACCATATTTGATGTTGTCATATATGTTGCTTTGAATGTGTCAAAAAGTTTGCTTTGTGATAGCTCAAAACCGTCACCTATGTACAATTTTCTAGTAGTTGTTGAACTATTTAAATGAGATGTCTTAATATTTGATTCGCTTTTATTTTCGTATTCAATGAACGAATGATTGAAATACTATATGGAAACATTGTTTGGGATAGGTGAATCAATTTGTAAACAGTAAAAACACAAATTGACAAAAAAAACAAAAACACACATACTTTTACTATAATTTTAGGCCCACCATATAAAAAAATAATAAAAAAACAATAAACCTTTTACATCAGTTTGATAGCCGCCATAAATTTTACAGCGATCCAAAACTATCGTAAAAAGATGTAAAACAGTTTGTCGTCGTCACCTTTTACTGCGATTGTTAGGTTTGCGATAGAAAACCTTTTAAGGCAGACAGCCGTAAATACTTCTACGGTGAAAGCTTTTATGGCGGTTTCTGCCCACCATAAATACCACTTTCTGTTATAGTGTTTTTTTGCTTCCCCAAGCCTCTAATTTCGGAATTTGGCCTCTAAAGAGGAGTTCAGCAAAATAAATGAACATTAAGTGTCGGGAGAAGGAAATAATTAAAAGATTCTTTGGCTGAGAAAATTAACAAGAATAAGAAATCAATATCTTTGTAGGGAAAATGCAACTTCTCTTAACTCCCTTCGCTAGAAAAGATAGTAACCTTGTCTCTCTTCTCTTGGGCTCTTCCTTCATTATTTAAGTTGTTGTAAGCCATTGGATTCATCCAATGGGTCACAAACAACAGTACATATTTAGACAATAATTTTTTTTAAAAAAAAAAAATTGTTTAGATACGTAATTAAATTTAGGTGGTTGAAAATTTTTTCAAATTTGATCATTGTAAAATTTTGCACTAGTAACTTAAATAAAGAAAGACAATAATTGTATCGGTTAACACACGAATTAGTTAATTAACATGCCAATGACCTTTTGCACACACGAGTGTCGTAAGAGCTTTTATTAAGACAGCATGATTATGAAACCAAATCAAACTAGCGAACAACAAATGCACGTTCACCGTGCATGGACTGTGTTTGGCTTTCCAAGAAATTAATTAATGAAAGAAAACGAAGAACCAATCGAAATGCTTGCCATTAGCTTATCACGGACATCAAACAATTCTTGAGAACACGATTAACATAAACACTTGCTGCTTAAACATGAAATTAAATCAAGAATAAATTGCAGTCACAAAAAAACATCATAAATACGCCAATTAAACCGAGGTCACACAATAGTTGTTTCACTTTCAACCATGCATCTATTTATCGCTATCGGCTCTGGCCGTACGGAGGGCTATAGTCTGGGGAATTCTGTCATTGATTATCCTTGGTAGCACCGTTAGTACATTCAGCATATGCATATGGATACGCACTGCCACTAGTTTTGGCGCTAATATAAACCCCATTACCGTTGGTACGTTCAGCATACGCATACGCATACGCACTAGGGCCACTAGTACTGGTGCTACTATGAACCCCGTTACCATTGTTTTCAACAATTTGATTTCCCTTGCCACTATTTATTGCGGTAATTTTAACCTTAGTAACATTGTTGTCAACAGTTGGAGCACCATTGGCATTACCATTCTCAATAAAAGTTTGATCACCGGTGGCTTGGGTAGTTGCAATAATTTGACCCTCGGTATTATTACAAATAATAGTTTGATCTCCATTGCCATTGTTAGAAGCAATAACCTGACTTTTTGAACCGTTACCCACTTCCTATAATTGATTGCTCTCCATTCTTCTCATGATTAATCAGTCTATACTGTGAGGGCCAGGAGGTGGCATTTTAACCGGTCCACCACGAGGACTATCATCAGTAGCCGAACCAGCATGGTAAGATACACTAACATTAACCCCGGTTTTGCTTTGGTCTTCATCCTTTTGATCTCTGTAATTCCCACCATCTACTGTAAGCACTACAAGAAAAATGACCATATTTGGTGGTCTTTGACAGTCAAATATGTATATATTTGGTGGTCTTAAAAGCGCCACCAATGGCACCGCCAAATATAGTCATTTTGACTATATTTGGCGGTCGGTCAAAGTGCCAAATATACACCTGACTATATTTGACAGTTTTTGACCGCCAAATATAATAGATTTAAAATTAAAAAAATATATATATACTTGGCGGTTTTTGACCGCCAAGTATAATAGTTTCAAAAATTAAAAAAAATTCAGCATGCCTTAAATGCTTAAACAGTGTTGAAACACAGGCCAAGCATTTTTAGCTTTGTCAAGGTAAGCTACAAAGAAGGTGAGAAAACTGTCCACAGCAAAGAATCTATTCACAATGTTATCAATAATGGAAAGTGGCTTCTGTAGATTTCTAAGGAATCCAAATTCGAATGGTGACTCCCAAGCAGTGTAAATGACCAGAAGGACAAGAAAAGTCTCCCATATCCTGCAAAAATCAAGTTCAAAACAGAGCTAATGTTAAGAGAATATGTTCATATATGTAGAGAGATATGAATATATAATGGTCAGAGAACTATAAACCTTTAAATTTATCTACAAGTAACTTCATATTGATCAGGGAAAGGTTCTAAGATTAGAATTCAATTCAATAAGTAAAACATAATCATGTACTCTTATTAGCAAGTTCCAAAACATAGTCCTTCAAATTGGCGTAGTTTTGCTCCATCAGAAGACCAGAACAAAAAGCGGGAATGCAAGAAAATAAATGACAATTCTTCATCACCCAACTACTTTGGTTCCATGCAAAACGGGGTAGTACCTACCCAACAAAATAGCAACTTGTGCTTCATATCTCCCATAAAAAACTTAACCACTCTTTCAACATTTTTCCTGTAAAAAATTAATATGCCTCTTTATTATATAACACAAAAAAAAGAAAGATAAGTCAACAAGATAAAGAAAGAAAATGATGTAATAAATGACTGGTAAAGCACGGTAGAAGAGTACTTGTTTCTTGAGGACCAAACACCAACTTCAAATCGCTCAAAGCAGAACCTCAGAAAATCGGAACAAAAGGGTCTCTTGAAAACTGAGACAAGAAAAAAAAATTAGATTTGACCAGTCAGTCATGAACCAATGATTCAGCATTGATTCACCTGCACGTCTTGCAATGTTTATGTCTGCTTTATAATCCTTTGGGGGAGGAGAAACTATATCTGCATGCAGCCTATTCAGATCAAGCACAAGAAGTTTTTTTCCTAATTTGTCCAGTTGGTGCTCCTAATGGCAAGGGATGAGAAGTTTTGGAGAGGCCATCCTCTTTTTTTTTAACATTACAAGTTGAATGTTAAGGTTCATCAATCTCTGACAATACAACTTTTTCTGCACTATTTCTTTCGTCTAACTTACTTAGAATTGACATGTTATTCATTTGATCTATATCAGCCTCATCCAGCATTCCCCTTCTGTTATTCCCTGAACTGTAAGGAAAAAATATTTATAATAAGCTTCCAACAACTGGAAAAAGAAAAAAGGTCCAACAAAAAATAAATAAATAATGGCTGGGAAGCTACATTAAACAGGCTATCATCAAAACAGCTAGAGATTTAAAAATTGATTTAAAAAAAAAGACTTTGAGATAAGAATTTTTGTCTGACAATAAAAATCTTCTTTCTAGACCATGGGGCATCCTATAATTGTTGCAGCTGAAAATGGCTTGAACTCCATCACTAAACATCACTCATGCTGCAAAACAAATATCTCTAATGACTACTCAAAATTTTAAGAGGGACTCAGCAGATATTGTACTATATTATGTATTTGAGTGAAATCTTAAAAATTGTCCTAAACTCAATTTCTCATCTTAATGCCATCGAGCAAAATGTTCAAATGACCAACAATATACACGGATATCCAGCAATTCTTTTCCTTACACGGCATCGGATTTCCAGAAGAAACACAAGTCCTACCACTCAATACATCACAGAAACATACAGCCATGGCTATTAAACTTCTGTTCTCCTTCAATCCTTTTAGTTCTTTCTGACCTTCAAAACCAAGATGACACTACTACTGCAGGATCTACCAGGCACCTGACTGGTTCAAGAAACAGAACTCACTCAATTATCCTTGATGAGATTATGGATTTGGCATTAGCTCAATATTTGGTTTAGATTGTCACATTTGAACCATGTTGAGTGAACAACGCCTAAAAGGAAATATAAATTGTACAAAAATCCCACCTTTCCACTCTCATTGTCATTTGTCTAGAACCTAAACTATTACAGGAAAAGAATGAAAGTTACTCCTTTCAATAACAATGAGAGTTTACTATTTGATAAATGGGATATGCCTTGAGTGTACAGCTAAAAAATGAATATTTTTTAATTGATTTGATATACCTTAAGTGCATAGCTTCACCACCTGATGATTAATTTACAAAACTAAGGAAATACCAATTGTTACAATTACTCTTTCACTCTTTCCTAGACTTTAATGTTCCTTTTTGCCAACTCAAGCCACTGAATCGAAAGAACATAAAGAATGCATAAACTCTATTCCATTGAATCCAATTAAAAAGTTTCATATGGAGGTATAAACAAACAGGAAATGACATCGCTAACAGAAGCAGAAAATAGAAAAGAAAATTTGCAATATATCATGAGAAAAGAAGCAAACTTGCAAAACCATCATATGGGAGGATTCTGAAAACAAACAAAAGCACTGACCTCATCAACTATGGTTTTCGTTTCTTAATTTGTTTTCTTATTGAACCGAGTTTCAACTCAACTGGTGAACTCCAAACTGATCCAGAATCAGATGAACCAAAGCAAGACCAACAGTTGGCGGTGGTGGAACTGGTGATGGGTTTGTTGGGTGAGTTTAAAGTATCAAAGGAATATATTCAAATCAAAAAGTCTCAGAGATATTCCAGTGTAGACAACAAGAAACAAAAGCTCTGTTCATCTATTGCTATCAATATCAGGGAATGGCATTACTAATCTGGAGATGGTTCAAACAAGCTGCTACAGGAGGTAATCATTAGATCATGGAAATTTTGATTCCTGTGGAAACTACTGCAGCTGGTAAATTTCTAGGTCATATATGATAACAATTGAGCTTAATAACTCGTCATGTCCACATACAACTTAAATCTAGTGGAAAAAAGTTGGATAAAAAATTAAAATGAAATAGAACTTTGCACTATTTAGAGGAGACAAAAGTGCAGCTTGAGAAATTTATAAATTGTCTACTCAGAGAGCCTGAATACATTCCTAACATAATAGTTGATCAATCAAGAGACTATAATTCTTCAGAAATGGAAAATCCTTAGCTTTATGCATAAGAAAAGGATATAAAATAGAAATCTACCTTTCTACTACGGAGACTGCAATGTGGACCCTCAACCACAATTTCACTGCCTTCCGCCTAAAAAATAGTAATGGTCAAAGTAAATCTTATTAGAGAGAGATATAATGACAAAGAAAAGCATAATTAATGGAATAGTCTCCAACTGATCTACTTAGAAACGTGTAACAAAAGTGAATGGACATAACAGAGTGGCAAGGAGAAAGGGCTTGAATTTGAAACCCAAACCAACCTTCAGTCTTAACTTTAGTTTATCAAACTCTTCATCGGACATAATAGGTTTCCCTGCTACATATGCCATTAATGCTTCAAGAAACTTCTGCTCATCAGAGCCTGCAATGTTAAAAAAACCAAGTCCAATCTTAAGTATTAATTACGAATTTTAAGTTTATGCATGAAATGTATAAGTTGATATGTTCAACCAGTGCAATAAATATAAAATGTTCTCACCCTTCAACTAGTGCTTTCTTATCAACATACTCTGGAACATATCAGAATCAAAATGCACAAACATCCAATGATCAGGATGAACACAGATGCAGATATCAATATGATCAAAGTCTTAAAACAAGTAACACCCAGCAAACACTGGACAGACACTACCACAAACAAAAGATTTCAAATAACAGTATAAATTAAAAGCACAAAATAATCAAACTAGAACTTGCAAGATAATTATTTAAAAAAAAGATATTGAAAGCTGAAATCTTCAAATCTTTCCAACAACAATTGAGTTACAAAAACAATGCAGCAGAAGAAGAAGAAGAAGAAACACAAATATTCAGCTTAATTATCTTAACAATCCCATCTACCTAAACTGAAAACAAAGCAAAAACAAGCCATTAAAGATTTCAAATTTGTTTATAAAACCTTCATTTCCTGCACAAGTAACAATAGGGTTAACTGAACTATTGCATAAATCCAGTAAAAGAGAGAAAAGATATCAATCCCAGAAGCACAAAGCCTCGAAGATGTCCCTCAAGCTCAAAACACATCACAAAACAGATCAATCAAAGACAGAAAAAACTAAAAATTTATATTCAAAGTAGAGCAGATCAGAAAGAAATGAAGATAAGAGGAAAGCAGAAGTAGAAGTAGTACAAGAAGAAGAAGTGCTTACAGTGATGGAATCAAAATGGTCTCTTTTGATCATGTTGCCAAGCATTACAAACGTGGTGAGAGTTAAGACACCAGCAACAACTTGCCTCAAATCAACTCCCATTTCGATTGATTAATTGGGAAAATTAAAGCCTTCAAAATGCTATTGCTGGTAGCTAAGTGGGTATTGTGCGAAGATAAGGAGAATGAGAACTTTGGTGATGGACGGAGACCTATCACCTTCCTGCTTCCGAAGCAGATCCTGGAAGGACTTCTGAATAATGTGTTTCTTGTAGCCTCAATCAGAGCATAATTATGTAAACAAGAAAATGTAAATATAAAAGCAAGCAGAGATGGGATTTTTAACTAACTCACAACAATACAATACTGATGATGTGATTGATTTTAAAGTCCAAATCCATGAAATTGAAATTGAAAACAAAAGGAAACTGAGTGTTTTGTTTTTAAAGATTGATTATTTCTTTCTCAAAGTGAAAATGAAAATGCCTAAAAAATAAAATCAAAATTAGGGGGTGTCCCATGGTTTGGGCTCGAGGACGGCCACCACCATACCTTCAAGATCCCGATTGAGGACCACCTGACACCCCAGCCTTGAATGCTTGTTCAAGATTCAGCACGTACTCTTCGTCATACGACCTAGGCGGCAGCTTTTCCAACCACTCCCGCACGATGTTCACCTTGCACTCTGTAGAGCACGCGTTGATCTCTTCAAGCTGGTGAGAGGTCGGGTCTATGAGCCTGTGGTTCGTCAGGGCTTTTAGGAGAGTCTGCCCTAATAGCCCCACGATCTCGTGCTTCTGGCCCATAGTGTTCGATTGCGAAGAGCTTAACGATTCTGTCGGCGACTTTGGCGGAGGAACTGGTGGCGGAAGACTGAGAGATTAGGTATTGGGAGCAGAGGGAAAGAGACAGAAGCCGATGAATTTGGGATGAGAGCTTTTGAATAGTGGCTACAGCCATCGTCTTTGTTCACTGTAAAGATCTCCGCACGAGGCGCGTTTTCTCTGATAGGTGTGGTTTGAGAGGGGAAAGCGAGGAGGTGAAGGGACTTGGGGAGGCGAAAGTTGATAAAGGGTTCTGTTCTAAAGATACGAATGTGGAAGAGAGAAACCCTACCTCGGTCTATAGCATATGTCCTTACTTTAAAAATTAAACATTGTGATTTTAATCAACTTTAAAAGTATAAGATAATTTATTTATTTCATACAACTTTCATGTTTAAAAATTTACTTCTTATTAATTTATTAATTTGATTTAAAAAATTTATTATTTAATTTGTATAAAAATTTTATCTTTTATTTAAATATTTTAAAAAATTATTTTTAATTAAATATTAAAACATAAAAGTGTATTATTTAATTATTATTTTGAGATTTTTTACTTCTTTATTTATTAAAATTTAAAATATTATATTCACAATCCTTGAAAGAGAAGATGAAAAATGTGAGAGGAAAATAAAAAAGATTATATATTCACATATTTGTCATATTTTTATAAAATATGATAAATATTTGATTGAATAAAGACAAAAGTAATAAATAGCAGGTTTAACTTTTAGACTAATGTTATATTTCTCACTTTTTTAAAAAAATGTCAAATAAAAAAATTATAAAGTGACAAATATATAAAAAAATTCTTGTAGTGAAGAACCATCAAATTAATTATGTATATATTATTTAAGAAGGAAAAATAATCATCAATAAAATAATTGCAACGTATATGATACTATAGGTTAAAGGCCATTGTCGAATCTACACATATGGAGTTGAAAAAAAATTTTGAGAGAAGAGAGCACGTAATACTTTGAGAAGAATCTACTAACACTCTTGCAACCACGATACTTGGGATCAGGCAGAGGATCAGTATTAAGAGAATCTGCAAACAGTAACCGAAGAACTTCTCTTCATTGTTTTAAGCTGCTTCTTTCTTAAGAACTGTTTAGTGTATATTCTGCATGGACAGTGGATGTCTATATATAAGCTTTGCATGAAACTAACGTACTTCAACCTGACTTGCAATCGTGAACTTGACGCCAAGAAAGTACATAAACACGTTATGGAAAGCAATAGTATTTTTGACAAATCTATTAAAGGAGTTTAAGTTGATTGACTAAGCTGGAAACATGGGATATTACATTAACCTATTATTAACTAGCTTGCATCCAAGTAGGATTGCCCATAATTCAGTTCAATTAAAGTCTATCTTTGTAAACTTTTTCTATAGGTAAACATTTTTTCTTTTTTAACCGACTGATGACCGGTAATTAATAGTTAAAGAGTATGGAAATTGTTTAGTCCAATGAACTTGAGGTGGTAGTCAATCTGTCTTTAGAAACTCATTTCTTCTCCTTTTCTATTTAAACTCATTTATTATTTTCGTTGTTTAGTCTAATGTGAAATATCCCCACCTACCCATTACCCATCTCTATTTTTATTTATTTTAGCTATCCAATCTGTTTTCGAACTTGCTTTTTCATGTGGCTTTTTTTTTTTAATGAGAAATGTTGGTGACATATTTAATTACTTATGCATTTTTAATATTTGTTCATTCTTTTAACATCGTGTTGAATATATATATATATATATATATAATTATATGGAGGGGATATTTTGATACAAGACTAGACACAATTTTCTAACCGTTGATCTACAAGATCTAATGGTTGAGATGATTGATGAGTTGACAGCATTCTTGTTGACTTTCAATCTCAGCCATTAGATTGTGTGAGATCAATGGCTATAAATTTGTGTCAATAAATTATGTCAATATATATATATATATATGGGAGGGGATATTTTGACACAATTTTTTTTACACAAAACTAGACATAGATTTCTACTCATTGATCTACAAAATCTAATGACTGAAATGATTTATGAATTAACAATATTAAATATAATTTTTTTGACTTTCAATCTCAACCGCTGAATTTGGTGAGATTAATGGCTGGAAATTTGTGTTAAAAGTTATGTTAAAAACTTGTGTCATGGGATATTTTAACTTAAATCTAGACATCAATTAATGATAGTTCATCTCATTTAATCCAATAGTTGAGATTAAAAATAAAAAAAAAATTGCATGAATTAAATGCCCTTTTATATCCAATATGTGTGTGTGTGTGTGTGTGTGTGTGTTTGTGTGTATTAAAATTTATGGATATGGTACTGGTTCGTTACCAGGGACAATAAAATAAAAGTGTTATTATCCAAACCCCACCGAATCTCTCCTTAAGCCCCTTTTTTAATTTTTTTTTACAAATTATCAAAATTACCCTTTTTAAAAATTTATTCACCATCTCTATCTCTTCCTCCTTTCACAGTTTTTCCCTATTTTCTCAATCTAAAAAGATTGTTCATTTGTTTTCTTTTTCAGCATAACCTTTTTTTCTTTTCTTTTTTTTTTCTGAAGAAGAACAATATACAATCTATGTCTATGCTTATGAAGTTTTGGAAGCTCTGTGCAGGAGTCTTCTTCAATGATCAATACGTATAATATGAAAGGAGATAAAAATGAGACCTAAAAGCTTCCCTAAATGTTTGAAAATTAAACATAAATAATAAAATTATGTTTCCTTATCGCTATAAGCAAAAACAAAACAAAAAAAAAAAGCAAATATACTCTGGTTTTAATTTATGTTTAAAAAAATAAAAGTAAATGAAATTGCTTGATTATGAATTTCTTATTTTGCTGAGTGTAAGTACAAGTTGGAGTTTTGTTTGAATTTTAGAGAATTTGAGGAGAAAATTAGAAACAAAAGTGTATACAACAAAAAACTTAATTTATTCAAATTGTTTGATGAACACCATATATAGAGGAAGAAGAAAGGTGCTAGGATTCATTATTCTTTGGGTGAATTTATTAAAAATTAAACAATTAAAAACGGGTAATTTTGACATTATTTATAAAGGAGGGTTTGGAAAGAAATTTTGGGAGGCTTGAATGACATCACTCTAAAATA
Organism: Boswellia sacra; assembly: GCA_013180625.2. Classification (NCBI taxonomy): domain Eukaryota; kingdom Viridiplantae; phylum Streptophyta; class Magnoliopsida; order Sapindales; family Burseraceae; genus Boswellia; species Boswellia sacra. The sequence goes on along the minus strand of SNVD02010772.1, from coordinate 11,899 downwards.
ATGAGATTGGGTGGGTTCGGGCCGAAACAAACTCCAATCCATCACTTGAATTTCAGCGTGAAGGCCGGGGTGGGTTTGGGTTGGATGTAGATGGGTTAGAGGATTTGGATAAACCCATTACCTATTGAAGGCAATCAAACCCATAAACTCATAGTTTCGTGGACTCCTGATTTAGTCGAACACGTTTCTACATCTTTCAAGGGTCAATGCAAGGTTTAGCTAGCTTGAAAGTCTAAACTCTTAGACGATTCATGAAATTAAAATATTATTATTATTATTTGTTTAAATAATAAGAATGTTTAAGTCAAAATTATGTAGTTTTGACAAGTTGTTTAATGCTAATCGAATTGTTAGTGTTATATTATGAATATGTGATATCTTTGTTTATATTTAAGGAGATTTGGATTACTTTCGTATTGTAGAAATGGTTTTAGCCCTTTTTTATACTTAAGCAATTACAATTATATTTTAAAGAACAAAAAAAAGGTTTAAGTATGGTAATAGGATAAAAATATATATAAACTAATTAATTATGAAATTATATTTAATGTGATAATTGGACCTACAAGCCATCCATTTAAAAATGGGCAAGGTCTGGTTATGGATCTAGGTAGAGTTTGGGTCTAAATATTTGGACCTTTGAAGGGTTTAGGTTCCAGATCTGAATTTCTTCAAGGGTCAAGCTTTGAATACCAGAAGGAGGTCATGCCTACTGCTACCTCTGCCATCATCTTATATTTATGTCAATAAGCAACATAATTTTAAACATTTTTTTCTAATTGTAAGCTATTTTACTAAAAATAATTTAACTCAAAAATTAATTTTTATATTTTAAACCTAATAAATTATTAAAATAAATATTTTAAACACTTAATTAACTATAATACATGAAAACTAATTATTATTTTAATTCAATTTGCGAATTTTATCAATTTTCTTGTCACATGAAATTTTATAATTATAATAGAATAAAACAATCTGAAAAGCATAAAATACAAAAAAATAATTTCCTATTTAAGTATTGATTTTATGCATAATTAAATAAAAAATTTGAATTTTGAACTTTAGATTTGCAAATGATCAATTTATCATATAAAATTGAAATTCAGTTCCAATTTATATAGTTTGGATCCAATCAATTTGTTGTCAATTTTTATTAATTACTTATGTAATTTAATTTTTTTTCTTAGATATAGTTTTAAACCTCATGTTTAAATTTTAGGCCTAATTTGTTAATAATAATCGTCTAAACCATTTATGTACTGCCATTCTTTAAATTCTATACAGGACTTGAGAGGCGTGTTTGTAGCTTTCGCAGAAATATGTGTCAAAGCCTCAATGTTCATAGAAACATACGTTTAGAAGGATAAGCGAAGAAGAAAAAGAAATATTCTACAACGGAATAAGATAACAAACAAACACTTTTAACCCATAAATCATGAAACCCAGCAAATCGTTAAGAATTGCGATAGAATCAATAGCAAGGGTGAGGCGTGTATGAGGTTGTGGAAGATTGAGAGAAGTTGAAAGTGAAGCCTTCTTTTGTCTCCCTTAGACGACTATGTTAAATGTTAATTAATTTTGTAATTTATTAGGGCAATATTATGGCTGTTGCATCAAATTGTAAAGTTTTAGTTATATTTGGATTATAATTCTAGCATTATTCTAAAATTAGAGGGTGAATTTTCCCTATCCCGTATGTTATGATGTAGAGCAACATAGGCAAAAATGAAAAAAAATGGAATTAAAAAATTCAAAAAATATTTTATATATTTATTGCATAATATCTACTTACTTTTTTTTTGTTTGATTTATCTTACTAATAGGTTTGAGTTAAGGAAAAACAGGTTTGATGTTATTTGTTATTATTTAGAACTCATATTTATAACTTCTTTATTGGAACTAGTGTATATACATATTAGTTCTCCTATTAGAATAATTTCCAATTAGAATTAGGTTTAGTTTATTATAAACAAAATCTCATGACTAATTCTATTAGAACTTTTTTTTTTCTTATACATGTGAATTAATAAAACTACTCGCGCGAGTTTTTCTTTCTTATTATTAGGTATTCATATGTGAATCAACGAGCTTTGGAATCTAGTAATTCAGTAGCCATTTAAGATTTAATGGATTAGTGGTAGAATGCATTCCGGTATCTCAGAATCAATAGAAGTTGTTTTGCACTTTTCAGAATCAATGGGTGTATATCATCCAATCCCATTTCTTTGTTGGGTCATTAACATGTGGGTAGATAAGGAGAAGATCGTTTAACATAAAATTTTTTTACACAAAACTAAAAACATATTTCTAATAATTGATTAATGTAATCTAATAGTTAGGATGCCTGATAAGTTTAACATCCTTAAATATAATTTTTTAAAATTTTAATCCAACTATTAAATTATATGTAATAAATGGCTAAAAATTTATATCAAGACTTTGTATTAATTGCTTAAAAATGTAATTAACTTTAGTTAGTTAAAAAATCGTTGGAGTTTGGTTATGACAATTAAATAAAGTACATGACCCAAGATCAATTAGAACATTTTTCTCGATTTCATTTGATCACCATGTTAAAATTAAAAAAAGGAAAATTAAATTAAATTAAATTAAATCATAGAGTGCTGTAATAGTAATTGACAAATTGAAACGATTTTCCACACAACAATAAAAGATGTTTAACATAATTATTTAACCAAATAAAAACACGCAGAAGAACAGTGAGCACACACTTCAGAGTAGGGGTGTTCACGGATCGGATCGGATTTTAACATACCCGATTCAACCCGACACCCCATCAGGTTTGTATTTTTTGCTCCGAGGTCGGGTTTTCTGCCGTCATAACCCGTCGACAACCCGTCCCCTCGGATCAGATCAGATTCGTCGGGTTAATCGGGTTAACTATTTGTGTAAAATGGTTGCTATCCATCATTCATCCATATGCCAAATCTAGTTCATGCGGTCAAATTATTCCATGAACCAGAATCATAAATCATATGTTATCGTTATTAATTTTGTTTAGATATCTACTAAAATGATGAAAATATGCTTAAAGTAAAGATGGATCCGAAAACAAAAGCTATATAACAATTAAAAGCAAAATAAAAATAAATCATAATTTCAAACAACACCGTAGGTTTCTTGACCTTCACTAATAACCAGAAAAAAAAAACCCTCAATTTTCACAAAACACACTCAAATCGCCATCACTTTCTAGAAGCAACAAACTTCAATTAACAAAGAAATCAATGACAACCTACCGAAAAATCAGAGAAAAAACCATAAATAATATGCATTTACAGATCTTCTCAACTCTCAACATAGGATGTTGGATGCCACCCGCGACAGATGAGAGTGTAGGCACCCATGACAAAGGAGATAGGACGGTTGAGACATGGATTGGAGACCTAGAGGCTGGAGACAGTGACGATTCTGATAGAGGACGTTGGAGCGGAGAGGCAAGAGGTGAAAGACAACAACGGTCCTTGACAGAAGATGGTGGATTGGAGGACTTGGAGATGAGAAACGGTGATAGTTTTGGCATAAGATGATGGAGATGTGGAGTTGAGGTCTTGGAGGTGAGAGTAGAGAGACGGCTAGGCTTCAGGTTTCAATTAGAATTTAGGGTTTTGGACTTTTGAAACATTTATATATGAGGTATTTGGTGTGTCAAGTGTATAATAAATAAAGTGTACTCAACTAATCATCAAATGACACGTGACTTATTTTAAAATTTTAAAACACAATATTCGGGTCGGGTTTTCGAGTTATATAAAAGAAATCCGAATTTAATCCGATCTTCATGAAACCCGTTAATTTAAATCCGATTTCAGGTTTTTCCCATTGAAGATCCGAGTACAACCCGATCAACCCGATAAAATCCGATCGGATCGGATTGGGTCGGATTATTTTGTGCACCCCTACTTCAGAGTGAGTTTGCCTACAATGGAAAAGGGTGCATCTACTTACTGTTTGGAGGAATACTTGCTAATTTCCTTGCATCCAGGCAACATGGGATGAAGTAAAGTATCATAACTAAGAGAAATCCGTGAAAGAAAAAGAGAACAACGCTTGCTTCCCATTTTAGTTTTGCCCTCTTTCTACAGCTAGGTAGGCTAGTTTGTGCTTTGCATACATTAATTAAGCGATGCACGTGTTCCAAATTGACGTATGCCCTTAAAGCTGTATGATGAACATGTTAACTTGAAAACCTAATTACTTTCCAAAATACAAAGGAGTCAATTTGATTTTCTTTATCATAAAAGTGGAAACTACTAATCGGTTGCTGGGAGTTCTTTTTGCTTTTGAAATTAATTATATCCGAAACTCATATATTTGATAGATGGATATTAGAATTCATTTATACCTTTTACATAGAATAATATAATATCTTATTTGAAATCAATCTAATCTCATACAATAGCTTTCTAAGTATCCATAATAGTGTTAAATTAGTAATTGAATTAATAGAAAAATTTATATAGGGAATTAGTTTTTGCCATATAGTATGATTAGATTAGTAACTGAATTAATCATGGATTGGAAAAAAATTAGTTTTATTAACCTTATATTTAGCATAATCAATTAACAACTTGAATAATGATCGAGTATTATTGTAATAAGGATAGATTTAATAATTTATGTAGAAAAATATTTTTGCCATATATAATTTGTTGATCCTATTTTAGTTGTTAATTTAATATCATATATTATCTATTTTTGTTTGGCCAGAAGAGTCCTCCTAATATTCTGGTCTTGGATTATTGATCAGTCTAAAAAAAGGAACCGTTGGGATTAGTTGCTTATATTAATTGAAAAACCAATTATATCATTGGTGCGAGACTGTAGTTGACAAAAAGCTCATCTGATCTAGATTGCAAGGAATTAATTAACATAATCAACATTTTAATAAAATTAAAAATTAAATTATATCTAGCATTAATTTTGGTAATTATATACTAAATCTAATAAAAAAATTAAATAACTTCTACATTTACTTTATTTTCATCCAATTTCATCATGATGTGTATTTACTTATATTTACCTTACTTAAAGCTAATCTAATCCAAAATTACAAAATCATTACTTGTTATTTGATTGACTAGCCATTGAGTTATAAATTAAACTTTTTCTACATGTAGTTAATTGAATAAGAATCAAATAAATAAAGCATATTTATGTAGTTTGATTGAATATAATTATATATAATATATGATACTTTATAAAAATTTAGAGCCGGATGTAATACCTAAATAATTAATGATATTTAATTATATGGTTTTTCTAAAAATTTTACTTTATTTTATACATTAATAATTATTATGATACTTTATAATTCTATTAATTTTTAAAAAATAATTTTTTTATTTGGTTATTTATCTTTAATCAATTACTCTTTCATTTTTTATTAAGTAATTATTAGTACAAAGTTATTAAAAAATCCATGGATTTTGAAAAGTTGTTGTTGATGAAATTTAATTCATATATATAGATATATAACCCATTTTTAAAGCATTTTATTTTATGGGTTACAATGATTTATAAATGCTATTTTTATGAATGTATTAGAAGATTCTAAAGAGACTTAGAAGATTTATTTTCTACATCAACTAAGAAAAATATTTAGTGATGCTATTTAGTATTTTATGAACATATTTACAAGAATATTTTTTTAAAGTTAGAAGTATTCAAGTTAGTTCCTATAAAATTCTTGAATATAAATTTAGCATCATTTATTATGTTTGCTTTTAGTCATTAAGATATTTCAAGGTTAGTTTTCAAAATAGTTCCAGACATAATTTTTAGTTTCAAAAATAGTCTTAAACAAAGATATAGCACTTCAAAAGGAAAATTGAGATTTTATATTTGAAGTGTTTTCTAGATTTTCATTAGTGCATATTTTATGATTTAAGAGAAAGTGCTAACGCAGGATATTTAAAGTTTTCTTATCAGTTTGATTAAAGGATTTCTTAAAGTATTTGGAATGCTCTTATAGATGTTTATTATGGATTTCAAAGAATTCGAATATTTTTCCGCTTAGCTTGCATAAATTCTTTAAAGTTTGATAAAGTTGCATAAAAAGCAAAGGTTTAGTATGTGAAGCAATTTTGAAAAGAAAATCAGTTTTAGCAAAAATAAGAAAGTTCAGTTATGCTACACTAAGCTAGTACCTAACTCACTTAAACAGTGAGACAACAGATTCAAACAGATAGTTATATAAACAGAGGTCTTTGGGGCTAGGTAGACACACATAGAAGTTTTGGGCCGTGTGATTTGGGCGCTTTAGCCCTTTGAGGGCAGCTCTGAGTATGCGTATGACCAGTTTAGCAGGCCTGTGCGATATTAGATCTTGCTAGGTACAGATAGCTCTACCTGTGTGATGTTAAATTTCACCATGCATAAGGAGATATAGATAGCTCTGCCTACGCGATGTAGATCTTATGAGGTATGAAGAGATTTAGATAACTCTACCTGTGTGATGTTAGATCTCACCAATGAGGATTAGACAACTTCAGGGATTCTTGTTTAGTATAATCCAAAATTGTTTTAAATATGTTTATGTGAGTTAATTTGAGAAAAAAGTACTATTTACAAAAGTTCTTTGAAAGAAGATTTTTCTAAAGAAAATATGTTTTAAATAAAACTTGAGCGATAATTTTAGCAATAACATCATGAGCTTTATTTCATGAGATTGGAAAAATATGCATTCTTTTTATTTTTTTTTAAAGTATAGAATCAAGCTGACGTATTTGAAGATTATTAATCAAAAATTTATTTGTTTTAAAATTCTATGAGAAAATTGATGATACTTTCAATGAGTATGATAGATTTTCTTAATTACAAATATAAGATGAGATTTTCTAGTCAATAATGCATTATATGATTTTACTATGAGGAAGTCGTATAATTTATGATTGATTGAGAGAAAACACAGTCAATAAGTATCTAAGTATCTTATTTCTAGATGTATGATAAAAAATCTTTTTAATAAGCTAGAAAAGACGCGTGTAGTTTTTAGAATAAGAAGAATATGATTTTAAAGTTTTATATTGTTTAATTTTTTGTGTTTATTTTTGTGTTTATTTTATAGAAAAGATTGGTGTACAGTGATAAGTTCTATGCTGGGTACGAGATTAGATAACTGTTTTAAGTAAAGGTAAGTGTGTGATTAGCTTATATAATTTAAGAATATTATGTTATTTTGGTAAGTGAGTTAAGGATTTCTATGAAGTATTTTCTGTTGACCCAGGTATGGCAACCCAAGAGGGGGGGTGAATTGGGTTTTTATTTATCAAAACGGATTTAGAAAACTTTTCTTGAAAGATCAAAATTATATAACTCTTTCTTTGAAGAATAAAGGTGAAGAAGATGAAAATTAGAATTTATCAAAGATGCAATCAAAAGAATAATAATAATGAACAATCACAAGTGCAAGTAAATGTAAAGAGGAAAGGATAGAGAGAGTGCAAACTCAATTTACGTGGTTCGGCAAACCTTGCCTACGTCCACGGGCTCCTAGCTCCACGAGCTAAGCTTTCCACTAAGTTGTAGAAATCTTTACAACTTGCTTGATGAACAACCTCACCAAGACTTTTTCTTCCAACTCCTTGATAACACCACACCAAGAGTTCTTCTTGATGAACAACCTCACCAAGGCAACTTCCTTCAACTCTTGATAACACCACACCAAGAGTTCTTCTTGATGAACAACCTCACCAAGGAACAACTCTTGATCACCACAATTCTTCTTGATGAACAACCTACCAACTTCCTTCAACCTTTGATAACACCACACCAAGAAGAGGTTCAACCCTTGATCTTGATGAACAACCTCACCAAGGCAACTTCTTTCAACTCTGATAACACCACACCAAGAGTTCTTCTTGATGAACAACCTCACCAAGGCAACTTCCTTCAACTCTTGATAACACCACACCAAGAGTTCTTCTTGATGAACAACCTCACCAAGGAAATATTTCTCTCAAGGATAACTTTTATCCTTTACAATAAGATCTCACTCTCACCACAATACAAGAACAAAGATAATTGTTTATAACAAAATATAACTCTCCTCAAAGAGTAGATCAAAAATATAAAAGCTCTCTAAAAATAATATTTCTCTTATTTGTGGCTTGATGGATTCTTCTCTTTTTCTTCTTGTCTTTTTGAATGCATGGGAGAAGGGCTCCTTTTATAGGCAAATAGGATGAACTTAATCAAGTGAAGACACCATCTCCAAATTTTCTGCCCACCATAAAAACCGTAATCTTGTCTGCCATTTTGTCAATGTTTCGTTTGAAATTTGAAAATCTGCAAAACATAAAAGATCTTCACATTTGAATAAGATTTCCAACGCATCAAGAATCAAGTCATTTGGATATCTGTAGCTCAAGATATGGCCAAAACACCATTCGGTGCTCATGTGACTTGATTTTTCTTTCTTGTGTCAGTCCACCAAATTGAATGATAATTCTGTCAGCCTTCCGTTTGAAATTTGAATTTCTTCAAAACATAAAAGATCTGCATATTTGAATAAGCTTTCCAAAACATTAAGAATCAAAGCATTTGGATATCTCTATCTTAAGATATGGCCAAAACACCATTCGGTGCTCATGTGAGTTGATTTTTCTTCTCTGTGTCAGTCCATCGAATTGCATGTCAATTATGTCGGCCTTCCATTTGAAATTTGAATTTCTTCAAAACATATGAAATGTTCCCATTAAGTCATCTTTCCAATGCCATAAGAATCAAGTCATTTTGGTTTTTCTAGCTCAAGATATGTCCAAAAGGAGTATTCGGTGCTCATGTCAGCTGCTTCCATTTGTCTTTCAACTTGCATGATGATTTGGACGATCTTACACTTAAAATTTGAATTTCTTTAAAACATATGAAATGTTATAAATTGAGTAAGCTTTCCAAAGGCTCAAGAATCATGTAATTTGGGCATTTGTAGAGAAATATATGACCAATTGATTAAACATTGCTCATGTGTCACATTCCTTGAATCAAACCTTGTACTTAAACTTTGGTGCCTTTAACATGTAGTCTTCTCCTTAGCTTCAACACTTCATTTTAATAAGCCTCTTCTTGATTTACAATTATTTCAATGATCTTACTCTTGCACATAAATAAACATGTTAGTAAATCACAATGAATCAATGTGTATTGTTATCATCAAAATTATCATGTAGCCTTAGGGCTAACATTTTCTTCACAATGAGTTAAGAAATTATGTAGTTGTTTTGTAAGAATGAATTTTATAAATAAAGTTTTAAAAGAAAGAGTTGTTTATATTTTTTTTCAATAAAAGAAAAAGAACACTAATTTCTTCGAAAGTGATTAAATGTTGAAATATTTTGAAAGAAAGTTTTATAAAAGAAATGAGTTTTGTAAAAAAAAAAAAAAGGAATAAGAAATTTTATTTTGTAAAATTATATCCACTTACTGAGCTTTCAACTCACTCTTTTCATTTTTTTTCCCAGCAGGCTCTACAGATTTGGTGCTAAGCTGTCTTTAATGCTAAGGAAGGCCACACAATGTACAGCTGGAGTTCATGCACTAAAAGCATTTCATTTATTTATTTATTTATTTTTGTATAAATTTCTGAATTTTTAAGTATGTTGAGCATGAGTTGTATTTATCGTTGGCATATTGTTGTTGTTAAGGACAAGTGTCCTAAGAAAAGTTAAGTTGAGAAAAATATTTTTAGAAGTTGTAAAATTTTGTGTGTTTTGGTAGGGGGTTTAGTCCAAATAAAAGAAAAACTTTCTAGATTTTCATTAAAATTTCCAAAGTATTTTTAGGTATTTTATATAGAAGACCTAAACTAGAAATTAATTATCTTTTTATAAATGTTTTATCAGCACAGTGGAAGCATAATGAGTCAGTTATTTTAAAGGTTGTACATAGTTTTAGGCATGATTTGCTCATGTGACTATGAGAGGGTTGTGTCAATTTATTTGTATACTAAATACAATATGGGAAATTAAAATGGAAATCATATTACTTAGAAATTGTTTCAACGAAACGATTACAAAGCTAGTTAAGCCAAATCATCCAAAAAAAATTACAATTTGTTCATAAGCAATATCCAAAAGCACTATCATATGTAACAAAAAAATTGTAAGTTGAAGTTGCACCATATGTGTCATTCACTAAGTTTCTAAAATTATATTATGAACAAATATTCACTGTCTTTTACCATATCACAACCCTGCACTAGATGAAAAACCTCTACCAATTTGCATCTTCCTTATGAATTGCAAATGTCGTTCCTCTAGCTCCCTAATTCTTTCACCTTGTTTTGCAATCTGATCTCTTAATTCCCTAGTTTCTTGGGAAAAAGGATGACAAGTATTTGGTTTAGAAGGTAGACAAAAAGCATAATGCTTGTTAAATCCTAAAGCTCAACCAAGTACTTCTTCATAAATTTCCTCCTTAGTTCATTATTGAGATCCTTCAACCATACTTTGTTCTTCTAACTTAATCATTTTATCCTGTAGTTACTTGTCAAAATATAACATATAACTTCAATTATTCTACCACTTTACAATAACTATGTAGCAAATATACAACTTAATAGCCCAATTACACATATAATTCCCACATAATAATATCATACAACATTTTGAAATTTAGTTTAGACAATACACAATATCCATAAATGCAAACGAAATTATTGAAACTTCTATGAACTTACATATAACTCCTTCGCTTGGTGGTCATTGACCCATCCTGCCAGAAGTCCAATGAGTATCAAAAAATAACTAGATAGGCCCAATGCTACCAACTTCTTTAGCCTTTTTTTTTTTAAATAAATTCAACATCATAATATTTAGTATGTGATCATATCTTATTTTGTAATATAGTACAAGTATAAATAACAAATACCTTCTGTTTCTTATGTTGGACGAAGTTTTTTGACTCGCTTCGATGGTTGCATCTCAATTTCTTGTGGTTCTCAATATAAGTGTTTGATCGTTTCTAATACCACTTGTTTAATTAAGAGATATATCATAAAATAGTATCAATAAAAGAAATTAAAATTAGTTTGAAAGACATGCCTACATACCTTGAATTGATCACTGTTGAACAAATTACAGAGATATTCCCAGTTTTCTTGACTTACATCTTTTAGTTTGTTTTGTAATGCTTCTCTCACATTACTATACTTCTTTTATATCTTATGCAATGTGTTTCTGAAACTGTTGAACTTTTTTGACATTGCATAGTTGACATACTTAATCACATGTTTCTGTGTGAGATCAATATCAAATTTGCTCTAAAAGCAACATATCAACAAGATCATTCAATTACAATTTAGTTAATATTGATTAAAGTATAAGAGAATATAAGAAAAGACCAAAGTTATTGGTGAAATTGCCACCACACGTTCATATAGTTGCCATTCATCTTTCTTGAGTATTTTTTTTTCCATGAAGGAACTTTTTGTGGTGCAAATGTTCTCACCACAATACCTATTTTAGAGGACAGCTTAAGCTGCATTAACTCCAGTGGATACTCCATCTTCAATATTCAAGTCCGTATGTAGTTTGGACTTTGCTTAACGTAATAATTTCTCACATCCCATACCTCGTGTCTTGCCTCGAACATTCTTTGTCAAAATTAACCATACAAATGCAAGTGAATAAATCAAAATACTAAGTTTAACTATAATGTAAAATAAAATTAAAAAAATCAGAAAGTATAAGAAGAAAATTGGTATGGTTAACACAAAAAAAGTTTTCAGAGTTTCATCAATGAAAAATCAATTCATACCAATATTCTAATCTATAGATGTCCTTAATTTATATGCATTTCCACACCTAAATTATCAAGTATCAATAACACTAAGTTTAATTTATTAAAATAAAAAACTATTGCAATGCATATGAAC
>SNVD02010771.1:0-50393 GCA_013180625.2 Boswellia sacra | reverse complement strand
AATTTGGAAATATACGGTGCCGTGGGGTGTTTTGCCAAATGTTTGGAGTAGAATGTAGTTCAATTTACGATAATTGTTGGGCTACAATAAATAAGCAAATCCAGCCCACAACGTAATAATATCCACGAAGAACACGTAATATGTAAGAATAATAAAGAGAGCAATCACGAAAAATGCATGTCCCAAACCCTAACAAGGGAGTAATGACTTGGATATTTAAAGTAAGTGTATTGTATTCTAAAATTTTAATTTTCATTTAAAGCTGAACAAAATGGTTAAGAACACTAATCGAAAACAAGGTATTAATGATTATACTTCTATATATGTCAGCTTCTTTTAAGTTCTTCGAAAGGTTACATTGGCTTGTGAAGCAAAGAGGGTGGAAGGAGGAACTCCTATCACTGCTCGTCAACAAAACAAAAAATTAATTGCAGTAAGAGGAGAAATTGACACTTTCTCCTCTCATCACTTTTGGAACAGTTGATATAAAGTACAAGAGCAGAGAAGACGAATGGGGTGTTTCTCCTCTTCTCAGTACCTTTTTGTATCATTTGAAGAGGAAACTTCTTGCCCTTTTCGTATGAGGAAACTTCCTCTGCCAAACTCAAATTTCATGTATGTGCTGGCACCTTGAAGCTGCGACAACTTCTTCTCTAACTTTTTATTTATTTATTTAATCTTCCTCCCAATTTCTTATGTGAAAATTATAATATTCAGTTTTTAGCATATATCTTGATTATGATACCTTTTTATACACTAACATATTAAATTTTTTTCTTAATTCAATTAGTTCTTAGAAATTTCTTTCTTCAAGTTTGGGAACCGTGGATGGGGTCAAAAAGGCAACTTTTTTTTACCAAGAGTTGCTTCAGCAAAGTCATGGCTTTTGGTAATGTACAAGGTCTTGGAGAATGTCTATCATATTGACCGTTTTAAAAATTAAAACAATTTTATTTTATTTTTATATTTTTAACAAAAATTAAAAAAGAAAAAGAAAAAGAAAAAGAAAGTTGTGTTCTGATATCTAAAAGAAGAGAACAGTGTTAACAGTCCCTAATTGTACTAATTGTAGTTATTTCATTATCTTTTTTTTAAATAAACCCTTAAAATTCACATCTTAATTTTCAATTATTATCTTATTTTATTTTTATTTTATTGTCTTCTAATTACTATTGACTCATTGTTACGTGCATGGACGGAAATTAATAAGGATTAATACTATACCATAACCCATTTATAATCAACTTTCCTTACAATTTGAGTTGACAAAAATTCATTAGAGGAAGAAAATAACAAAATTGAATAAAGATAATTATATCTCTAAGTATAAATTATTTTTGAAATAACTATAGTGCATTAATCATGGGAGAAATACTTATATTAGACAAGCTCACCGATTCATCTTATTGATTTGGTAAGTTCATCCAATTAGATCTTAATATATGTTATGGGAGATTGAAAGAATGAAACAAGTGAAGCCAAAAAAAAAAAAAAATTTAGACAAGTCAGCGTTGATAACTGATAAAAAATAGAAAAAGTAATTGTTTGTTGAACATACGGCATATTATATTATGAATGGCTGACCATACCACACATCTGCATGCTCCTAAGTTTTTTCCTATGCATGGATATGAAAGGTTGTGTTGGTTCAATCAGAAAGGTGATTCTTCTTTACGGATGAAGTAGAGACCAGAAGGATCATCACTACGCAGTAAAGCTAACCTTGCAAGACTTTCTGCACCTTATTCAACCTTTAAGGTGCCAATATTGTGGTTTATATCTGTTTTGACAAAAGCAGGGCAGACACAATTGATGCGGAAACTCTAATGCGTCTTGGCCAGAATCCTTGTGTAGGCACTTAGGCAGAGAGTTTCGGAGGCCAACCTTTGGTTGCTAGTGAACCCTCTTTGAAATCCTTCAGAAACTCACCTAATAATTCGTCTGATCTCTCTTCTGTCAGGTTCTCGGCGTCACTTAAAATTCCCTTTGCCCATCCATCTGGTATGTTCTGAAATCAAACGGCAAGAAATGACTTCAACATCTGGTAGGTTATTAAGTTCAATGCATAATCATACCAGTTAATTAGTAGTGTAAATTATTTTTATTCGGAAGAAGAGTTTCTGATAATTTAATTTATTGATTATTACCGTTAGCTTTCCTACAGTGGCAGAAACTGAAACAGCATACTCTTTGGGCCAATTACAAGAAGCCAAGCCCACTCTTTTATGTCAATTCAGCCCATATATCAGTCCAACCCTCTTATAGCAAAATTATATAAACAAGAAAAAAAGAAAAAAGAAGAAGACAATTCTAGAGAAATGGAGAGGAGTGAGAGGAGTGAAGAGAGGGAGCAGGGAAGAGGCTTTTGGGCCTGTTGGAGAAGAAAAACCAGAATTTTTAGAGAGAAGCTAGAGAGAGCGAAGGAAGATTAAGATGGAATTGAAGTCTTATCTAAAGACAATGAAGGATTAATTCTTTGTTGAAGGAGATGGCTAGCATGGTGGGACGTTTACTTTGAAATCAACTTTTAGCTAACCGAGTTGTGTAACTAAATTAGACAAGGAATGATTAATTTTTCGTTGAAGGATATGGCCAGCATGGTGGGACGTTGACTTTGAAATCAACTACAAGTGAACCAAGTCATGCAAGTAAATTAATGAATTGAAAAGTATTTTATTTTATGGGTTATATTATGATTTCTCTAAAGCTTATTTTTATGGATATTTTAAAAAGTGTTAGAGAGAGTAGAAGATTTATTTTCCTCGATAATTAAGAAATATGTTTTAGTATTTACTTAGTTATGCTTATTTTAGCATTTTATAGAATTACCGAGAATTTTAGCAAATTTAGAATAATTCAATCTAGTTTCTATAGTATTTCTTGAGGGTAGATAGACTCATTTGTCATACTTGCTTTCAATTAATAAGATGTTACGAAGCTAGTTTTCAAAATAGTTGTAGACATAAATTTTAGTTTCAAAATTAGTTTTGAACAAAGATATAACATTTAGAAAGGAAAAATTCAGACTTTATATTTAAAGTGCATTTTAGTTTTTCAGAAAGTTATATTTTGTAAATTTAGAGAAAGTGTAAAAGCATTGATATTTAAAGCTTTCATACCCAATTGACTCAAGGATTTTCTAAAGTATTTAGAAATGTCCTTTTAAATGTTTGTCATTAATTAATTCAAATAATATAAATATTTCCAGTTTTAGCTTGTATAAAATTTTCAGATATTGGATAAATTTGCTTGAAAAGAGAAAGTTTAGCATATGAAATCAGTTTTTAGTAAAAATAAGAAAGTGCAGTTATATTATACTAAGCTAATACCCAGATACCCAGATAGTTATTCGAATAACTTAAACAATGATACAGATAGAGGCCTTTAGGGCCCGTCCAGACACACATAAAAGCTTTGGGTCGTGTGATCTGGGCGCTTTAGCCCTTTGGGGGTAGTTTTGCGCATGCGTATGACTAGTATAGCAGGCCTGTGCGATATTAGATCTCGTTAGGTATAGATAGCTCTGCCTGTGTGATGTTAGATCTCGCCAAGTAGGATCAGATAGCTTAAGGGGTACTTGTTTAATATATCAGTACGGGTTTTAAATATTTATATGAATTAAGAAAATAAAAGTTTAGAAAAGAAAGGTGCTTAATAAATTTGTATAAAATTTCTCCAAAATTTTTAGAAAAAATTTTGCTATGATAGTTTATGTACTCTCATAAGCTTCATTATTTTATAGTTTTATGAAAACTCAAACATAATTTTCTCGTGAGTTATATAAGTTTTTTTTAAAAGAAGATTTATACAGAAAGTTATGCATTTTGTTTTAAATAACAGTTGAATAAATGTTTTAGCATGATCATCAAGAGCATTTTTATTATATGATTGAAGATGATTATTTTATTGTTTCAAGTATAGACAACTAGAAGAAGCATTTTGATGAATTTAGTCATTTAATGGTTATGTATTTTAAACTTTTATGACATTTTAGATGATATGAAAGTTATGGGTTATGAAGATTAATTTTTTTATAGAGCAAAGATTTATTTTATAATAATATAATTTTTTTAGATATTTTTCTAAATATATCTTTATCCCCACTCACTGAGTTTTATACTCACCTCTTTGTTTTTATTTTTCTTTCTTTTTAAAAAAATTTTTTCCCAGGTGAAAGCAAAATGTGATCTAGTTAGAAAGTCTGGAGGCCCAGTCATGTGATGGTGCAAGGATGTGTTAAGGTTGAAATAGTTATATTGTTAGAAAAATTATATTTGTGGTTGTAATAAGATTTATTTCAAGTTTGTTCATGAGAAAGACAAGAACTAAGAAACAGTCGCTCGTTCATAGTTTTAGGTATGATTTTTCCGTGTAGCTAAGGGTTATGTCAGAGACGTTGACGATCTTTGGCGAATCAGAGAGTTGGAGAAGTGGAAAAAGTGCTTCCCATGTTTTTTTTGGCACCATAATGGTTTATTTTCGGGCATTCTTCAACTAATTCGTAAGTTTCAATCAGTGCTTTGCTCCAATCACCTTTGCCATTCTGTATTCGTCAATTGTTCTAAGTGATTAAATGGAGTACCATATATATAGAGCCAAAATAAAAATAAAAATATAAAAGCAGAAATTCTAAGAAGAAATTAGCCTAATTAAAGAACATCTGTTAAGTGTTCCCAACCCTATCAATGCCATGATACTACTTAATGTTTTCTCTTTTCTTCTATCAGGACTTACATTAACCAAAATCTCCAAGCAAATAATAGATATAATCTAATCATGATTATTGTATCACTACAACAGTTTACTCTTGTTCAAGTGGCCTCGGACTTGAAATTGTCTTCATATACAGCAATGGCAACTAATATATTGAAAACTAACCTCAGAAATACCTGAAGCTCTTAAAACATCAACATTCACAATGCTTCCACCAATCCCTGCATTATTCACCTAAGATGCACAATTTTAAGATATTTTATCCATCTTTCCTCGCATTACATGTATAGTAAATAGTATATCTGAGGTAGAAAATTGTACAGATCATTCCAGTCACAGATACTTTCTTAAATAATTACAAAATTTTGTAGCGATCCTCAAAATCGAAAAACAAGTAACAAACGCAACAACAAATGAGGAAGATAAATTACAGCTTCCGGTCTAACTATATATATGGTTCAGATTGAAATTTGGGATTGTTCCATTTTGATGTGTCAAGAAATTATGTACTTATCAAAGTAGAAGTGTTTTTTTTTTTGAATAAATTCAACTATAACAAAAAGGACGTAATATGCCAAGTTAAACACCTCAATGATACATGAAAAATTTCTATTCTCTGATCAACCAAGCAAATGAAGATATATAATTGTACCAAGATATCAAGTTTTCCAAATTGGTTTTTGATGAAAGTGGCCAGAGTAGATACACTAGCAGGGTGTCGCGCATCAAGCTGATGAAAAATCACATAATAAGAAGGACCAAAGTCTCTCAGTTTTTCAACGGTTTCAAGTCCTCTCTTCACATCTCTAGCAGTTAACACCACAATGATCCATTGCGAAGCTGATAGCTTAAGAATTGGACACTTTCAAATACCTCTTTTCTTAGATAATTAGTTTATTTTCAAATTAAATCTTTTCTTTTTACATTTATTTTGTTTTGTTTTCAGTTTGCCTAGTTGTAGAATGCAATTGGAGCAAATTCAGAGAAAAGACGTTCAAATTTCACCTCTGTTAGACACCGAATTTCATATAATTAACTGCATTGATCTACAATGAATCAGATTATGTGCCATATATCATTGGAAAGCTCTAGATGTTTAGTTTCTGTGAAATTTTACGGTTCATGAATCCTAGTTGTGTACTAAAAGTTATGGCCACAAGAGTGAAGCCAGCGCAGAGCTGAAAATCTAGAATGCTGAATCAGAGCTTCAAAGTCAGAAGCACTAGCGCCCAAACGCATGAAGACAAGGGCTATGACGCTAGTGAAGACATTGACCCAAGTCAGAGAAGTTAGCACCCCAGCATTCGTTCAAGATCTAGAATAAAATCATATTCCTATTTTGAGTTGGGTTCGAATTCCTTCTCTCCAAATCATACAAATACATACTTTTATAGTAGGTTTAGGAGGGGATTGAGATCAGAGATGACTCAAGAGAACTTGGAAATACAAGGCAACAACTGGAGGACAAATTCAAAATTAACGATTTGTTAAGATTTCTCTAGTTTTACTCTCTTTCTCTCTCTTCTGTGTATTCATGATTTCAATGTTCAATTTTGGTTTTATTTAGAATTATGATGAACTAATTCTTCTACCTAAGGTTAAGATGTAGCCAAGTTTTTGAAACTCTATTTGCTTAAATTCAGTATATTGATCTTTAATTGATTTTTGTTGAGTAAATAAATTATGAGTTTAAAGCTTGCGATTAATTGGCCAACTATTGTATTAATTGAGGTATAAATTAGACTGAAAGGTTGATTATAATAGCCCTTGATTAATTAATTTGTCATACATTGACATGAGATAGAAATATTTGTGTGATTTATGTAACATTGGAATTGCTTGTGCTTGATGGGTGTTTACAGGATGATAGCATTGACAAGATGTAATTCTCTCTTATGAACATACATTGTTTTTGCTTGAAAAAGATTAACAATTATCTTAGTGAAATTGGTTGACAACAAAATCAGTTAAACATTGATAATATTAATTTAAAAGACTAGAGTAGATAAACTTAGGTGAAATCTAATATCTTAGAAATTAGTTAATTGGATTTTAGATAAACTGAATTCATTGTCTCATTTAATTACTTGTTTTTATTATAGTTTAGTTGATAGTATATAATTAAATTGCCATTTAAGTTTTATTGCTCAAATAAATTTTGAGTTAGATACATGTTATTACTTAGTAATACAATCTTTATGAGACGATACTCTTCATTTATCACTTTACTACTCGTTATGATTATGTGCATTATAACAGAAGCCAATTGCTTATATACGCCAAATCCAATCCTCTTATTTGCCCCGTTACAACTGCATACCTGAGCCAAAAAAAAAAAAAAAAAGAAATTATGAGTGTTAATTATGTACGCGCGAAACCATTGAGGAATGACAGAGGTTTCAGTTTATATATCATAAAACCATCGAGGCAAAACTGTATGTATGCGTTTAGAAGCAGTTAGAATGAGGTTTGGCAATGATAAGAAATATTCATCCAATATTACATAACAGGATTATAAAGTCAGAGTATATTTTACAAGAAAATGATGCCCACTTGACAAACTATTGAACAAGCATTATTAGATTTTTTTTTTTTAAATTATATACAAGGATGAAATAACGAATCTCCAATGGTCCCCAAATCTCTTCCACATGTGACACCATTTCAACTCCTTAGAACGAGGCGATTGCTTCCTGTTCAATAGAAAAAATCGGGAAATGCTAGAGCCCGGTCCCCATATCCTCGATCGACTAAAGATTATTTTTAAGCAATTCCGGCACACACCGTAAAACTTGATATATTAAAAAAAATCATCAGTATTTATTATAGTAATAATATTTTTTTATATTCATTCTTCGTGCATTTCACACTATATTAATTTTGTCTACATATTTTATACTTATGATATTATAAAAAACAGTAAAAACTCTTAAAAATTGAAGCTATGTTCTTTCTTGTTTTCAAATCCTGTTTTCTGTGCTGTAAATTTTTCAATACAATTTATATTCAATCTCAACCACATATTCTTTTCAAAATTCAAAATAATTCAAAATCAACCACATATTTCTAAATTCAATTGAAAACAAAAATACTGGATTCATAAATATTCTATTGTGTGGAACTACATACTTGCCACCAAATGCTTCCAAATACCTCAACGAAATACCAAATTAATTTTAGTGAGAAATTTGGGGATCTAATAACTTCCTCTATAATTGATTTATTTTTATTTCTGGTCCAATTTTTATACTAGATAAAAGATCTCAGCAATATAGCATTACCAATTAAACTAAACGATCATTAATTTGTTTAAATAATATATATAACACAGAAACCACTTAACCATAGAATCTAATGTGACATATATATTATTTTCAAAGGGATTAGTTAGTAAATGATATGAAATCAACTCCACTAATGATATTAAATCATCAAGTTGTATGAGTGATATGATGAATTGGTTAAACATACAATACTATTGAAATGAAAACTAATATATAACTTGAAAATGCTAACTTTTTCACAATAACCTTTAATAATTTTTTTATTTGTTTTAATCCAATTGACTCTTCAGATTTCTTGTTGGATAATAATAATGGATGGGGTCAACAACACCTTTATTTTATACCATTTCCTTTTTCCCTTAACTTCTAATCTTTAGATTAAAAGACAATCAATAATTCAACTTTAAACATACCTGATATTCATTTAAGAGATATTATCGTTTCAATTTATTAAGTTTAGTTGTCCTATAATCTAGAGCTTAGTAATGTTATGAAAAAAGACAGAATTTAAACAGGAAACAATTTTCAGATATATAGTGGCTTATTGTTACATCCTGGACGGAAACTACTAACTAGTATTCAAATAACTAAACTGCATCAACAGTAGCAGAGATGTTATTAATTAGGTACATGAGGAAACGATCAAGCATGGAATATTCATATCACAGCCTGTGGGTTCAATCAGAAAGGTGATTCTTCTTTGCGGAAGAAGTAGAGACAAGAAGGACCATCGCTGGGTAGTAATGCTAATCTTAACGAGACTTTCTGCACCTTCTTCAACCGTTAAGGTGCCCATGTTGTGGTTTATATCTGTTTTGACAAATCCAGGGCAGACACAATTGATGCGGAAACTCTGGTGCTTCTTGGCCAGAATCCTTGTGTAAACATTTACGGCAGCTTTTGAAACTATATAGACAGAGAGGTGGGGAGGCCAACCCTTGTTTGCTAGTGAACCCTCTTTAAAATCTTTCCGAAACTCTCTCAATAACTTGTCTAATCTGTCTTCTGTCAAGCTTTCAGCTTCGCTTAAGACTCCCTTTGGCCCTCCATCTGGTATGTTCTGAAATAAAATGATGAGAAATGATTGCTATCTCCATCTGGTATGTTATAAAGTTCAATTAATGCAGCAACGTACCAGCTGTCACCAGGGTAATTAAAATTATTTTGTTTTGGAAGAAAAGTTCTGGTAATTTAATCAGTACCTTTACCTTCCAGCAGAAGAGGAAACATTGACAATCTTTGGTGAATCAGAGAGCTGCAGAAGTGGAATAAGCGTTTCACATGTTTTTTTGGCGCCACAATAGTTTATTTTCAAGCATTTGTCAGCTAACTTGTAAGTTTCAGTCAGTGCTTTACTCCAATCAATTTTCCTATCCTGTATAGGTCAATGATCTAAGTGATTAGAATGTAGCACCATGTATAGATAACAAAACATTTGATAGGTATCCCCCATGATAGCGCTTATGTTTTCTCTTCACTTGTATAAGCAATTACAATTGACAACAATCTCCAAGCAAAGAATTGAGGCATTCTAACCATGATTATTGATCACTAACAAAGTTACTCTTGTTCAAGTTACCTCCAACCCACCCCACCCACCACCCACGCGCGCGGCGGTGGCGGTTCCCCCCAAATCCAACCACAACCACCAAAAACCCCCCCACCAAATTGTCTTTTACTACGTGGCTAAGACACAATGAAAACTGACCTCAGAAATGCCTGTCGCTTTTAAAACATCGACATTCACTATGTTTCCACCAATCCCTGCATTGTTCACCTGCCATGCACAATTTTAAAGTCTCAGAGTCATCTTAACGTTACATCACATGTATTTAGTAAATATTGTGTCTGACGTAGAAAAGTACAGATCCTTCAAGTTTTGAAGAGAATCCCAATTCTTAAACTATCAAAGCGTAAGTATTATAAAATGTTTGTAGCGATTTGAAGGATCGAAACACAAGTGACAGAAGCAACAAAAAAGATGATGATGATACTACAGCTTCTGGTCTAACTATAGTGCTCGGATTGAAATTCGAAATTGTTCTGATCTGATGTCAAGAAATTATACGCTTGTCATCAGCAAATTCAAAATTATTAACTAGTGGCTTTTCATGTCTAGTATTTGATCAGAGATCAGGAAATTCATAATTAAGTTTTTGTTGTGGGATTGATATTGCTTAACAAACTTGATAAGTCAAACACGAAATCTGCCAAGTCAAACACGTTTACTACGGAAGAATTCTACTCTATGATCAATCAAGCAAATGAAGATAGATGATTATACCAAGATATCAAGTTTTCCGAATTGGTTTTTGATGAAAGTAGCTAGAGTAGCTATACTAGCAGTGTCAAGCACATCAAGCTGATGAAAAACCACATAATCAGAAAGACCAAACTCTCTTAGTTTTTCAACAGCTTCCAAGTCCTCTCTTCACATCTCTAGCAGTTAACACCACGATGATCCCATGCAAAGCCAACTGCTTTCACACTCCAAATCCGATCCCCTTATTTGCCCCAGTTACAACTGCATACCTGAAATAACGAACAAAAAAGAAAAAAAGGAAAAGTGAGGAAGTTATGAGTGTTAATTATGTACGTGAAGGAACATGAAAGAAGAAGATAGGCAGGCAGCTCTTAGTTGCTTCAGCCATTTTTGGTCAAATTTGGAACTTCCCTCAGAGGTGGGCAAATTGAGGGGTGGCAGAGGTTTGAATTGTCGTCAGCTTCTGATAGGAATATCATTCAGACGACACCGTATGTGTCTACGAGAAAAATACAAAAACACCCCAGAGGTTTGAGAATATTCCGTTTTCAGAATATTCGGCTGACACAGAAATCAGAAACAATTAATTAATTCAGATTAAGAAAAGTTATTATTCTTTTTTTATGGAACATACGTATCAATATTTCTGAATCATACCTTTTATTCCACTTCCGATTCCTACATATTAATAGGAGTGTGACTTATACTTTTTTTTACGACAATAAAAATCCCAATGCCTCTCTGTCCTTCTATCATTTCCATAAAAATGCTATTATTTAGATAAGATAAATGGAGTAGGGGCCAGCGAGCAAAAAGAGCATATAGGGGATTTTGGTTTATCATTAGGAATCTTAGGTGTTTATTGAATAACAGATAGTTTCGAATTCTGGGATTTGTTTCATATTTCAGAGTGGAAGAAAAGAGAACCAATGTGATAGAGAGAGGATAGATTATTTAGAAGAGAAGAAGAGACGTAGTAACGAGTGATCAGTGGTTATCGAAAGAGAGAGAAATTGGAGATAAATACACATTACTTCTAACAACTTAAATTTGTTTTATTCATCTAAAAGATTTAAAAAAGTTGTTTTTTTTTTTTTTTGCCCTTGGACATGTGCCATTTTATTAGGAATCTTGATTTTTAAAACTCACATGCGGAAAGTGTAGTCACCAAATTACCCTTATTCCATCTAAAACAATGGTTAAAATTGGACTGTTGCTACGGTACAGTTGTTGTACCATACAACAACTGTATTATAGCAAATAAAAATTGTAAACACATTGTAAAAGTCATAAATAAATAAATAAAAGTTGTATACAAAATAGTCGTAAATAAAAAATATATAAAAGTCGTAAATACGATTTTTTTCATTCGTTTACGATTTTAGACATATATTTACGTTTTTTATTTACTCCAGTACAGTTGCAACTATACCGCAGCAAAACTCTTAAAATTGTAGACGAACATGCAAATTTAAGTTTAACTTGTTCTTCAAATATTAGCGTCAAACATTACGGGTTTTTTAGACTTTCTCTATCCATGCACGTGAATAAAGGCATCTTTGACTAAGGTTTATCCAGGATAAGAAATAAGCGGGTAGTATTATGTTACGGGCTTATAAAGACAAAATTATATGCCGACTTTATAAACTAATCAACAAGTATGATTAGGCTTTTTTTTTTTTTTTTTAATGAAACAATGAATTAATCGTCATACCCATTCTTTTAAAACATCACCATTAAATTTTAAAAATTAGATCTTTTTTGTTCCTCTATATATCCCCCATTATCTTAAAAATAACCTTAATTTCTTATGTATCTTCGACTCTCAAATTTTTCTCCATCCTCCGTGATATGTTCCTCATCTGTACATCATTCTATTCCTATTTTCCTAATAAGGGCAGATTATCCTAGATCAAGTTAGTTTTTTTTTTTTAATGCTATCATTAACTTAACAATTTTTTTTTCTTGTATTAAGCAGAAAACTAAACATGTTGCAAATGAAGTTAAAAAGTAAACAATCATAATAAAGTATCACAAATATCATTTGAGTGTTTTCTATTTATTTATTTTTCTTAATTAATTTATTTATTGAGAACAAACACATATAAAAAATAAATATATAATGAGAATTGAACAATAGAAAATATTGAATTGTACTCTTCGATAGTTTATGAATAATGATACACATCTCAAATTTTGCATCCTAAATGATATGTGTTTAATTAATTACTACTAAACGGATGTTGTGATGATGTAATGAGTGATTTAATAAGTTTAAATTTATGTCATGTTAATAGAGATGTATAAATTTGAAATAAGTTGGGAGAAGTGTATTACTGCTCAATACTTTTATATGCAAAATCTATTTTTATCTCATTTGAATCAATATCATCAAAAGAATTATTTTAGTTGAAAATTTTACTTAAAAAATAGAAGGTTTTTGTTGTTTATAGAAAAAATTTTCACGTTTTAAATGTGATAGTTTTTGGTATTAAGAGTTACATGAGAAATTAGTAGAAGAAATGAGAAGATAAGAATAATAATTAGAAGAAATGAGAAGATAAGAATAATAATTAGGAAATAAAAGACTCATTAGAAGGATTGGATGAGCACATAGATTTTAACAAATTAAATATAGTATTATTAATTTTTTACAATAGTGGCAATTATGTAATTTCGTATATATATGTATTTTTTTTTCCTCCACGGATCCCAGGCTAGCGACCATCTGGATCCACCTTTTGCCTCCTAAGCTTCTTCAAATGCAAACATAGAAGGTAAACATGGATTCCCCATTTGAGTATTGACTAGATTCGACCTTATGTAGATTATCAGCCAAAAGTTCACTAAATGGTATTTTTTTGTTGTTGTTTGTGTATAGATAGATGAAAGCGGTTAAGAAAATAAAATTGGTAAACCCACCGACCCTTCTTGAAAGTTGGAACCTAATGTCTAGATCTCGAAACTCAATTTCGTGTATTAGACGTTGCATTAACGGAGTTATTGGAAAACTAAAGAGTACAAATGCAGATCTGCAATAAACCTTTTCAGATCTAATGAGACTCTACAGAAGATAAAACCGTAACTTCCAAGGGTTGCTTCCTGGACGGAAATTACTACATTGTTTTGAAATAACTGTACTACATCAAAGAGGAAACAAGCATGGGATATCACAGCATGTGTGGGTTCAATCAGAAAGGTGATTCTTCCTTGCGGATGAAGAAGACACCAGAAGGGCCATTGCTGGGCAGTAAAGCTACTCTTACTAGACTTTCTGCACCTTCTTCAACCGTTAAGGTGCCCATATTGTGGTTCATATCTGTTTTGACAAAACCCGGGCAGACACAATTGATGCGGAAACTCTGGTGCTTCTTGGCCAGAATCCTTGTGTAGGCATTAAGGGCAGCTTTTGAAACATAATAGGCAGAGAGTTTGGAAGGCCAACCCTTGGTGACAAGTGAACCCTCTTTGAAATCTTTCAGAAACTCACTCAATAATTGGTCTAATCTCTCTTCTGTGAGGCTTTCGGCATCACTCAAAGCTCCCTTTGCCCACCCATCTGGTACGTTCTGAAATAAAACGACAAGAAATGATTGCTCCATCTGGTATGTTATGACGTTCATTGATGATCTTACAGCTGTTACCATTCAAATTAACAATTATTATAATTGGAACAAGAGTTCTCTGGTACTTTAAATATTACCGTTAGCTTTCCTGCTTCAGATGAAACGTTGACAATTTTTGGTGAATCAGAGAGCTGAAGAAGTGGAATAAGCGCTTCACATGTTCTTTTGGCACCATAATAGTTTATTTTCAGGCATTCTTCAGCTAACTCGTAAGTTTCAGTTAGCGCATTGCTCCAATCAACTTTCCCATTCTGTTTACCTCAATTGTCCAAGTGATTAAATATAACAACATATACGCAAAAACATTAAAAAAAAAAAAAGGGAGAGCACCGAGTAATTCCAAGTAGAAATTAGCCTAATAAAATAGCATCTGATATGTATCTTCATGTCGGTACTTATGTTTGCCTTTTACAATTACATTAACAACCATCTCAAAGCAAATAATATACCTAATCTAACCATGATTTTTATCACTAAAAACTCTCCGAAATTGGCTGTAGTATAAGGCTAAGATACAACTAACATTGAAAACTAACCTCAGAACCTGTCGCTCTCAAAAAATCAACGTTCAATATGCTTCCGCCAATCCCTGCATTGTTCACCTGCCATGCACAATTACAGTATAAAAAAATAGTAGAAAAAAAAATAGATCGTTCAAGTGTTTGAGAGAACCTCTATTCGCTGACTACAACTGATGTATATATATGTAATTACAAAATGAAGATATATAGTTATACCAAGATGTCAAGTTTTCCGAAATTGTTTTTGACGAAAGTTGCTAGCGTAGTTATGCTAGCAGGTTCCAGCACATCAAGCTGATGAAAAATCACATAATCGGAGAGACCAAGCTCTCTCAGTTTTTCAACAGCTTCAAGTCCTCTCTTCATATCTCTAGCAGTTAAAACTACAATGATCCCATGTGAAGCCAACTGCTTACACACTCCAAATCCGATCCCCTTATTTGCCCCTGTCACAACTGCATACCTGAAAAAAAAAAGGGAAAACTGACGAAGTTATGAGTGTTCATTAATTAATAATGCATTTGAAGTAACATGAAAGAAGAAGATAATGAAGGCACCTCCTCGTTTCTTCTGCCATTGTCGGTCGAATTTGGAACTTCTCTTGGAGGTGGGAGAATTGAGATTAGGGATGACAAGCTTTCAGTTTTATATATATACATACATATATATATAAGGAAACCACTAGGGAAAATTGTATGTATTGACTGTTAGGGCATATTTGACAAAGGTTTAGCCAATGTTAGGTAATAGGCATCTAATAGTACATAAAAGACTACAAAAATATTAATCATTGTGTAATAGTTTATAAGTATTTCTCCTTATATAATCAAAATTTTTCTAGAAGAGGATCCCCACTTCTATAAAATATTGAAATTTAATCACTGTATTTAGATGAGTATCAAACAATATATTATTC
Source organism: Boswellia sacra (assembly GCA_013180625.2). NCBI lineage: Eukaryota > Viridiplantae > Streptophyta > Magnoliopsida > Sapindales > Burseraceae > Boswellia > Boswellia sacra. Next base: position 35,070 of record SNVD02010771.1, on the reverse strand, counting down.
TATCCAGTCCAGTGTTCCGAAAATTTCTTAGACCATAAATTTTCAACTCCTTAGCTTGACGTCTACTTGCCTCGTTTAATAAAAAAAAAATTGTGGAAATGCTAGAGAGCTCGGTCCCAAGGGGCCAACTATTTGTTCGGACAAAAGAGTGCGAGCTAAAAATTCGCCTCATAATATACCTATAATTAATTTATTTTATAATTTAAGTAGTCAAATTATTAATAAATAAATAAATATTTTATTATATAATTTAATATTTTTAATATTTTTATTTATTTTATGATATTATATCAATCTAAATTATAAAAATAATTGATTATAAATAAATTATAAACGTAATATCACTCGTCCTCACTCGTCCTCTATATAAGATCAATTGCAATAATGGAACCCGTGAAGACAAACTGGGCGATAATAGAGCAAAATTACGATAATTACGTCTGAAGGCAGTTACCCAAAACAAGCAAGTGAATCAGCAAAATTGCTTGCCGTCAATTAAGAAAGTTAGGATATTATAATAAACTAAATTAGACTATTGTAGTCTTACGCATGACTACAGGAACTTAAAAGTCACAATTCAGAAGCGAATTACCCCAAACCAGGGGCGAAAGTGTAGAAGGTTAGGCGGCTAAGCCTGACAACGCCAGCCCCCAGTAAAGAAAATAAAGTACTCTTCAAACCGCAACTTGATTTTAATATTTTATGTAGCTTAATTTTTCAATTTATATATATTTTTTTATTTTTGAATATTGAAGGTAGGTTTGATCTATACTTAAAAAAAACAAAAGAATTAAATGCAAATATTTCATTTTTAGAAATAAGAATGCTATAAAAAAAATTATTTTTGAGGTTTGGATGCCTCAACTGATTAGGCCCATTTTGAATGAAAGATGGTTGCTATTATAATTTTATTAAATATTGAAAAATGTTTTAACTTATTCTAATCTTTAGATTAAGAAACCATCAATGATGAATTTAACAGATATAATGTTCATTTAAAAGATAATATCTTTTAAACTTGTTAGATTTGATATATTAAGTTTTGTTATTTTATAATAATGTAGCTTACTAATGTTTTAAGGCATTGTTCAGCCAACTGATCAGGACTCCAAGTCATTATTTCACTCCATTTGACTGGTAAAACCTTGTATCAGCGGTGGATTAATCATCCTGTACATTCCGTATCTAAAGTGGAATAAAAAGCAAATTATGAAAAGGAGAAAGTGACTTTCTTCTGGTTCTAGAACTAGGAAGGACTGTGGACCCTGCATAATATAAGAAGTCAAGAAAATAAAGCCTGCTTGTAAAATTCGATTTTTTTTTTTTTGGTATTTTCACATGGCTTTCTTTTGTTTTAGTCAGCTTAGGCTTTGAGATAACCTTTCTTGCTCTTAACTTATATTTATGTTGTCTGAAGATCACATGAGTACTGTATTATTTCAATTTAAAGCATCGTGTTGATTACGTTGAAACCCATTTCATTTGCTATGACACATTTAATAGATGTGAATTTCTGTATAACTTTATTCAAACTGAAATAGCCTTTATATAGGTATTACATCAACTAAACGATAACGTGAATTCATGAATATAGGACCAGGATCTACCACTAAACCACTACTAACTTGTAGAGAAACAATTTATTTATAAAGTGTATTATCAACAACTTTGCCTGTGGGATTCTTTACAAGCTTCAATCCTAGCTCAACTAGAGTAGTAACCGGGTTGCAATCCTTCATCTGAAACCTTTCTAAGATCTCTTGAACATATTTCTTCTGAGAAATAAATATTAACCAGTAGTTATTTGCAGAATTTCTATGCCAAGAAAATAATGCATCATGCCAAGATCAGACATATCAAACTCATGCATCATAGACTCCTTAAATTTTTCAAACATTGCACTATCACTTCCAGTAAAAATCAGATTGTCTACATATAGACATTGATGCGTTCGAAACTAGCAAGTATACTAGTCGCACAAGTAATAAAGTGATAAGTAGATATCGTTCCCACGAGGATTGATTCTAATTGAATTTGTTATTTTCCAGCAATAATAAACTAAACAGGGGGGGTTTTGTTGATTGATTAACTAAACTTAATACGAAAGCAAATGAAGAATAACACAAAGCAAAGTTAAATGGAGTGAAAAATCAATGAGAGACACTTGGTTAAGAGTTCATTCTCTGCCACAAGATATGAATTTGTGAATTAACATAGAATTGTAATCCAATTACAGCATTGAAGTTATCAACCGTAGATAACAACAAACTCTGTTATCCCAATCTTTCCTTACTTTGTTGTTAAATAAAACAAGCTCTTTATTTAATCTCTATCCATTAAACAACCTAGAACAAGCTCTCTAAGTTTAATTCAATGGAAGCATTACGATGAGAAAGATAGGTTGATCTAAGCAATAATCACACAAGTTCAGATTATTTAACCTAGGTTGTATTTTCCAATTGCAATCTCTGATCACAATTTTGCTACTAATGATTAGAAATTCATGACAATTACGGATCAAGATTTCTAATCTAGCAATAGACAACAACAGATTATATTCAGTTGGCCATTCCAAATACAATCAGTAAGCAATCATAAGCATTAGATATGGGAAAATACAAGCAACTTCAATTAGAGAATTGGATAACAATTTCTTACACAATCAACTCACAAAATCCATATCAAGGGCTTTGAAATCACCCTCAACCAATTCAGATTTAGTTACACATATTCAATCAGAATAACAAATACAATACAGAGAAATTCCAGAATTGAAAAGGAAAGAAAGAACTTAGCAAATTCTTTGAAAATCTTCTTTGTAGATGAATCTTCTTGGAATTGTAGTTCCTCCTCTTTCAAAATCTTCTTTCTCCTTCAAGAACTCCAAGGGATGAGAGAAATCCAGAAATACAGCCTCCTCCCACGTTTTCCCCCTTCAAGTTATGAAAATAAAACCCTAAAATGTGTTTAAATACTCTGCTACAGTAACCTGCTACAGTGTCCCGTATTATACATGCTACAGTGATTTGTGGAATTACATTTCTATACTTCTCACACTGTTTTGATTACAACTTTTGGTACACTGAATGGATTTATAAACCGTAAATTTCTCCAGAAAATAGACTTCGAGAGCTTTCCAACGGTATATAATATGTCATCGGGTTCATTGTATATCAATACAATTAAATCCGAGAAGATGGTTGACTAGCAGAGGTGAAAATGAAGGGTTTTACTCCATTTTTGTGCAAGTTGCTCCAAAACTCCTACAAACATCAAAACCACACAAAAACATAAAAATACCAAGGAATATAGCAAAGAAACATGGACGAATTGATATGAAAATGATACATAAATAGACACTTATCAGACATACCACAACCATCTTTCTTCCATCTCTAATTTTTGTGTAAAGAGTATGAGCATATGGACACTTTTGGAAACCTTCCTTCAAGAAATAAGCATTTATACGACTATACCAAGTTCTAGGTGCTTGTTTTAGTCTATATAAAGCTTTTTTTAATTTATAAACTTTATGCTCACTACCTTCTATAATATAACTAGAAGATTGATCAATAAATACCTCTTCTTGTAAGTCTCCATGTAGAAATGTTGATTTCACATCAAGATGAAAAATGGGCCACAAGTTTTGAGTCGCTACTGCAATCAATAATCTGATTGTATCATGCCTCGCGACAGAAGCAAACACTTCCTTGTAGTCCACGCCAAACTCTTGTTTGTAGCCTTTAGCTACGAAGCGTGCCTTGTATTTGTCAGTTTCACCATTTTCTTTCAATTTTGTCTTGTAAACCCACTTCACACCAATTGTTTTCTGCCTTTCTGAAAGTTCAGTCAATTCCCACGTATTGTTTCTCTCAATGGCTGCAATCTCATCATCCATAGCCTTTTGCCATTTTTTCTCTTTGACAAATACTTTAAACATTGTAGGATCACAATTTGAAAATAGGACAAAATGTGTGAGCGGATCCTCATGATCAAGGCCTGCTACTTGATAATCTGACATCCATGCCAATCTTCTTCTAACTCATTGAGTACAAGAGCTTTCTAGAGTGACAGCTTTTGCAGATGATTATGTTGCACCTGATGTAACAGGTTCTATCACTGGCGACGTAACAGAAGGTACTGAAACTATTTCTGCTGCTAGTAACACTACTGCAGTTTATTGTTACTGAATTTCTTCATTTTCACCATTAAAATCTACTGCAATTTTCTGTCCAAATGTATTGTTACTCTACAACCAAGTTTTTTTCTCATCGAAAACAATATTACGGCTAATGATAATTTTCTTAGTAATAGGATTGTATAACTTATGAGCCTTTGAACAATCACTAACACCAAGAAAAATACATTGTTCACCTTTGTTATCTAATTTCTTTCTTTTCTCATATGGAACATGGGCATATGAAATGCACCCAAACACCCGAAAATGATTAACAACAGGTTTACGCCCACTCCATGCTTCTTCCGGAGTTATATTTTGAAAAAGTTGTGTGGGATACCTATTCAAAGTGTGACCACTTTAATTAATTACTTCAGGCCAAAAGCTCTTAGAAAGATTGCTCTGTGTATAAGACTTCGGACCATGTTAAGGATCGTGCGATTCTTTCTCTCACAAACCCCATTTTGTTAAGTTGAATACACTGTTGTCAATTACCTTCTAATTCCATGCTTGTCACAAAAATCTTCAAATGCTTGTGAGTTGTACTCTCTATCACAGTAAGTGCACAAGACTTTAATTGGACAACCAGCTTCCTTCTCAACTAGTGTTTTGAACCTTTGAAAAATTACTAAGGCTTTTGACTTATCATGCAAAAAATATACCCAAGTTTTTGGCTAAAATCATCAATAAAGGATATAAAACACCGTTTATCTCTATTGGATAATGGCTTTATCGGTCCTTACAAATCTGAATGCGCTAGTTCAAGCAGTCTCCTTGCTCTCCAAGCCTTCCCTTTCGGAAAAGCAACTCTATGTTATTTGCTAACAGCACAATCTTCACAAATCTTTGAAGGAGATTCGAATTTGGAAGGCCTACAACCATATTTTTTGTCGTCAATGTTGTAACCCACCAAAATTGAGATGACCACAGCAGTAGTGCCATAACCATGTTGTTTCTTCTGATTTTGCAGCAAGACATGAGTGATTGGTGTGATGGAGATACAACGAAAACATTCGATTTATTGTCATTTTCATTTGGGCAATCAAACCCATTCTGTCATCTTGGACTCGACAGACTCCATTCTTGATAGAAATCTCATAGCCATTTTCTTGAAGTTGTCCAATACTAAGAAGATTAGTTTTCAACTATGGAACATACAAAACATTAGAGATTGAATAAGAATTTCCCTTGGCTTGAATGGAAATCCTTCTTTTACCCATAACCGAAATTGTTGAGTCATCACCAAAACAGAATTTTTGAAGGATTCATCTAAATAACTAAACAGATTTCTATGACCACACATGTGATTACTACAATCAGTATCTAAATACCATAAATTTCTTTGAGATTATTCTTTTGTTTGAGATACCATAAGAAAGAAAATTTCTTCTTCTTCTTTTTTTGCAAAGTTGGACTTCTCACCACAATTTCTATTCAAATTTGTACCACACTCAGTACTAATGTGACCATACCTATGACAGCAATAACATTCAACCTTTGACTTGTCTCCAGACCTTGATTTTGTCTTCATGAATTTTGTCCATCACAGCCTTTCCCTTCTCCTTGGGAATCAATAGCTTTCTCCTCTGATTTTTACGCTCATTCTTGCCTTTCCAACTCTTTTTGCCACATCCAGCTCCTTTAGAATTTGTGGCTGCTTGCAAGGCTTGTTCCTTCTTGACTTGTTGGATAATTTTTTGCTCATGTACTAAAAATGAGCTCTGCAACTTATCAATTGACAATGTGTCAATATTTTTTTATTCTTCAATCATACAAACAACATAATTAAATTTGGATGTGAGAGAACGAAGAGTCTTCTCAACAATAGTAACATCATCAACCCTTTATCCACTGATACGTCACTTATTTGCGATTGTCATCGTCCTCGAGATGTAATCTGTAATCGATTCACCGGTCTTCATTCGTAAAGCCTCAAACTCAATATAGAGCGCTTGAAGATGTACCCTCTTCGCCCTTGCTGTTTCTTGGAACTTCTTCTTGATGGAGTCCCAAATTTGCTTGAAAATATCCTTGTTAAGGATTGTTTCTATGATAGAGCGATCAATAGCTTAGAACAAGTAGTTTTTTGCCTTGAGATCCTTCAACCTCTGCCTCTCAAACTCTGCTTTCTGCGTATCTGTCAAACTAACCCCAACTGCTGGTTCAACAATTCAAGTGGCCACAACTTGACAATACTCTTTAAACTTGAAGAAGTTCTCCATCAACATACTCCCATGATCATAGTGACCATCAAAGTGAGGAATTGTGGGTTGTATATAATTCTTTGAAGCCATAACTGCTCCTGCAATAAAAGTGACTCTCAAGCTCACTTTTTCCCTCTTGTGGCTCCCTCACGTGGCTCTTGTTGGCTAACATTAGGTCTGATACCACTGTTATACACTCTGACACTAATCTGCAGAAGTATAATATCGTATATTATGAATAACTTAATAGAAGTTTGCTATGACACACTTAACAGAGGTGAATTTTTGGATAACTTTATTCAAACTGAAATAACCTTTATAGAGGCATTCTATCAACAAAATGATAACGTGAATCCATGAATATAGGATCATGATCTACCACTAAATCACTACTAACTTGTAGAGAAATAAGAGGACAACTAATGCCTAAGATCATTCACATGAAGTAACCAAGTTATTACCAAATCAAAGTCAATAACTTATTTCTAAAGAACAGGACACCATATCTGCATAATATTTGCATAAAACTCCAACAAACCAAATAATAAACTCAGATAATAATATGAGTGATACTACTCTTAAAAACTAATTATATAAACTTACCTATACAAACTGATATGGCATCATCGCATGATCATTAAATCACCCATCTTAATTAATATCATTTATTATTAATATTTATTTATTCAATCATATTGTGTCATATTAGTTTGTATGAGTAAGTCTATAAAATTAGTTTATAAAAGTAGTATTACTCCAATAATTTACAGTCACTTTGTTCTCCAAAGATTTATACATACAACCCTTGTTGGCCCATTAAATGAAGAACAACAATGTGATGAGTGACAGTCTGCTGCTACAATTGATATCAAGGGAATAAAAGTGCATTCAAGATTTTAATATTGAAGAATATTGAAGAGGCAAGGGCAATAACTTTCCTAGCACAACAATGCGAAATGCCAAAATTATCATTATAGCCGAATTTTGTTTAAGAAATTTTTCCTATTGGTCAGTAGATCAGGCACACACCTCTTTTTTGTCTTCTACTCCCACATGAAACCACATGATTAAAATAAGAGTAATATTATATTTATAAAGTGACCAATATATAAAATTGAAGTGAGATCACTTATCCAATATCACGACTCATCAATATTTATTACATTAATATTTTATAATTATCCTTTCATTTACTTGATATCATATTAATTTTGCATACAAGTTTTGTCTATAAACTTTTAAGTATAACATTATTGTTAAAATAAATTTAAAGACTATAGGCATATAGTATCTTAATAAACATTATTTCTGGCTTAGTTAGCTAATTGAGTTTAACTTGAGACCCATCCACTAGAATGTTGACTTGTTGTCATGGTCCTTTTGATACAATTTATTCCCAATGTGCTTTCATCTAAAAAGTTTTTACCAAGTAAATAAAATGAAACAGGCATTTATTAGATATGATATAAAACAGAATAAATTTTAGGAGATTAATAGCTCGAAGGCGATTCTCTATGAAAGAAAATATTACACATTAATTTTCTCCGAGTGAAGTTACTCTTACAAACTACTTTTTTTTTTGTTGTAAAAGTTACTTAGTAATATAGATCCAAAAAATTATAATGTACAAAAATCCGAGGGGCATACCCCAAGAATTACAACTAGGACGTAAAGTCCAAGATCAAAAAATAACAGCCACAAGCGGCAAAAAACAAAGCAAAGATCACAAATGGCCTTAACAACATGAAATAAAGGCTACAGGCGGCCTGAACAAAGCAAGATTTTCAATGACCATAAATGGCCTAACAATTAAAGGAAAACAAAAAAATGATCACAATGGTGCAAACATAAAGAAATAGAAAAAAAAAGTATGATTAAGTAAAGCCTTAATCCTACTTGTTCTTCTCCTTCTTACCTTTCTTTACTGGAGTACTCAGGGTGTTCAAATGAGTATGATCAATCCCATCAGGTTGATCCTCATCACTTAGCCTATTCAAAGGCTCAAAACGAGAGGGAGAAAACATAGGAGATTGCCCTATATTTATCCGTCCTGATGAAACAGATGCCTCATGATTTGTAGAACACTGAATGGAACCCAATAGCCTACCTTGGTTAGTCGTAAATGGAGAAAAAGAGTCAAAATCTGATACTGACTCTGTACTCAAAACTGTAGCAGCCTTAAAGGGCACATCATGTGTTACAAAATTTGTTGGAAGAGTAACAGCTTTCAAATTCTCAGCGACCATGGCCACTTCTTTACCCTTACGCAAAGGGGCGCTAACATAGGTATTTGCCTCATTCTTGTTACCCTTATTCAAAGGGGCGCTAAGAGAGGTATTTGCCTCTTTCTTATCCTTACCTGAAGTCTTTGCTGGATCTGAACATCGATGACCAAAGGAGCAACATTCAAGGCAATGCTTTGGAAGCCACTCATACTTAACTCGGATTTGGATGGGCTCGGAAGAGAGCTTACATCTGATCTCGAAGTTCTTAATTGGAGGGTAATTTGCATTCAGCCAAACACATACCCTCGCATACTCCAATTTGGAAAGATCAGAAGTCATCTTGTCGCAAGAGATAGGTTCTCCAATCATGCTTGAAACCATGGCAAGGCCTTTTGTTGTCCACAAAGAAAACGGCAAGTCATACAAACGGACCCAAACTGGGTGCATTTCAGTACCGGAAAGTTCAAGATTCAAATGCGGTTGCCATGGTTCTAAATAAATATATTTACCTCCAAACAACCAAGGACCGCGATCAATGATTGCATAAACCTCATCCTCAGTTCAAAAACAGAAGACGAGATATCCATTAACTGTGGAGCGCACGTCCTGTAGACCGCTAGCTTTCCAAGCACGCATGGCCATAGAGCGTGCAGCATGAAAGGGCATCGAAAATCCCGGAAAGAAGCCAAAGAGACATCTACGCCATTCAGCCACATTCTCATCAACGATCTCATCCGGGATATCAAGGATTGTACCCGGTTGCTTGGGGGTAACCGGATTCAATTTGCAACGGGTGCTCGAATCAGTGATCTTAATTTTATCAGCTCAAGAACTGGCAGTTGACTTGGGTGGATCCATCACCAGAATCACAAATCAACACAATGAAAACCTCATAAAAAGAGATGGAAAACGAAAGCAAACCAGGCACCAAAGGCAGGCTTGCGAAGTCGTCGTTGCCTCTTTATATCGATAATCCGAGAGGAATCAAGGTGGCGGCCAAGAAGCAAAGTTGCAGTGTTTAACCTGAGGAACAATCTAATCGGGTTTGTGAACAGTAATGGCCGGATGAACTGAAACAGGCGACAGTGAAGAAAGGAAAGGTGTAGATCTCAGCCCAATCTATCAGATTATAAAGGCGGTGAGATGCCACTGACCGGATTCCGACGAGCGGCTGTGATAAATAGTGATTTTTGAAACTTTGAGGTCGTGGATGGAGGTGTTGCAGGCTGAAGAGGGCGGCGGTGCAGAAGGGAAAGTTGTAAAACGGGCCAAGATCAACACGATGGCGGTGGAGGTGACGGTTCACTCGCTTATCAGCGGCGGATAAATAGTAAATCCGATCACGGTTTTGGGCGATTTTGAAAGCCTTCCGGCCAGATTCTGAAGAGGGTCAGTAAGGAAAGTTTCCTCAGGCTATCCCGATCTACAACATATGTAAATTTGAGGGGCTGATTCGCCAAACGACCGGAATGAACAGTAATTCCGGCAACCTAGTTGAGAGAAAATTTTTCCCTCCAAGGTGAGGTTGGTCACCTAATCTAGCAAAATTATCTTTCTATAATCCTTACAAACTACTTATACAAACTGATATTTCATTCTTATATGATCATCCCATCGCCCATCTTAATTAATGTCATTTATTATTAATATATGTTTATCCAATCATTGCATTTATATTTTATCAAGTCACATCATGCTATGTCAGTGTGTATAGATAATTTGTAAGAGTAGTATTACTCATTTCTCCATTACAATATTACAATCTTATTTATTTAAGGTAAAAAATTCTCCATAAGCGTGAGCGAATATGACAACATAAATAAATATTTAATAGTATATATTAAATCATTTGTTAACCTCTATATTTGGCAACAAGTTGAAAGACATGGGTTATCTTTATCATTCACATAATGTAGATGAGGAAACAAGAATGGAATATTAGAGCTTGTAGAAGTTGGCTCAATCAAAAAGGTGATTCTTCTTTGCGGATGAAGAAGAGACCAGAAGGACCATCGTTGGGCATTAAAGCTAACCTTACAAGACTTTCTGCACCTTCTTCAACCGTTAAAGGGCCTATGTTGTGGTTTACATTTGCTTTGACAAATCCAGGGCAGACACAATTGATCATATAGGGGATAAACCATACACAAATGATGAGGATGCAAGTATTATTGTTGTATGATTTGTAATTAAAATAAACCATACAGGGGATTGACAAGCTATTTAGGTGTAGAAGTGGATCATGTTCAGTCAAAAGGGGACTCTTCTTTCCTTGAAAAGAATAGACCAGAAGGACCGCCATTGGGCAGCATTGCCAACCCCAAACAACTTTCAGGGCCTTCTTAAACACTATTATTTGCTAGTATTGTAGTTTCCTAGACTAGTTTATATCTCTTTTCACAGAGCTAGGGCAAACGCAATTGATGCTGAAGGTCCGATACTTGTTGGCCAGGATCCTCGTGTAGGCAATCATAGCTGCTTTTGATAAAATATAGGCAGACATATAAGCAGTGCCAGCGGATGGTTTCTAGTGAACCCTCTTTGTAATCCTTCAGATACTCGTTCAACACTTCATCTACTCTCCCCTCTGTAAGGTTTTGGGTTATAACACTCCTTTAGCCCACACATTTTTTACATTATGAAACAAAAATGATGTCAAATTAACGTAAAGTTATATCCTGCAAAGGGCTATAAAACTGGTTTATGTGCCCTCTTTTTCCATGTATTGAGAAACATTGACCATTATTGGTGAACTGGATAACTGGAGAAGGGGAATAAATGCTTTACACATGCTTTTAGGGCCACAGTAGTTTGGCACTGTTCAGCTAACTCAGGACTCTGAATCAAAAACTAAGACAGACTTTGAATATTGTGGGTTCTATTCCTTATTATCGGTCAAAGGATTTTAGAAGAGGGATAAAAGGAAAATGGTTGATCGCATGCCTTCAATGATTCATCAAAGCAGGATATATATTTGATTGAAGAAAAGAAGTCTACTAGAAAAGAAATAGTCGTAAATTAATAATCGAAATTTTAGGAAACTGATTTTTAAACGGTCAATAATTTTAGACTTAGGACTCACATACAACCCAAAGTCTACAACCTGATATTGCAGACTAGGTGATAAAATTTATTAGAGATATAACTTTCCCCATTTATTTTTATTTTTTTCCTCCGTCGATGAATATGTTCTATGTAAATAGTTACATTAAGTTGTAAACTTTTGGTTGTATTTGAGTTGTAAGTCTAACACTACTATTAAATGATACACCAAAATATCAAGCTTGCCAAATTGAGTTTTGACGAGGTCTGCGAGAGATGCGATACTAGCAGCATCTGCCACATAGCTAGCAAATGAGATCTTGAGTTGGTGATATAGGACAATTTAATTTGAGCTCCTTTTATATTTAGGAAAATTATTAGTTAACTAGTTTTGAGTTTTATTTATTTTAGGATTATACTAATTGTTTTCCAAGTCATATTGGAATTTCTTATTTATATTTGTTTAAGTTTAATTAAGATCATTTAATTTTCGTTGGATTTTATTTTCTTAATGTAGCTTTACTTGTTTTACAAGAGTTAGGATTAATTCGCCTATAAAAGTGTGAGTTTACCCTAGCTTTGTAATTCTTTCCAACTTTTATGGAATTAATACAACTGAACTTTGTTCAACTTTTATCTCTTTTAAAGTTTCTGCATCAAATGGTTTAAATGATTTGAATTCTCTCAACTGAGTAGACGCATTTTGAGAAAATGATGACTAATTAATAATGTATTAAATATTGAAAAATATTAAATGTTTGTTTACAACATGACTATTTTGTTTTACGTATCAATTTATAGAATTTTGATGCTAAGTTATTCTATAATATATAGCTTACTAATGCTATGACCACAGGAAACAATTTGCACATGTGTTATTGACTCCACTGTTACATTAAATATTTTCAAATAACTGCACTGCATCCAAACCAGGACAGGTGTTTATTAAGTAGGCACACGAAGAAACAAGCATGGAATATTAGAGGTTATGTTGGTTCAATCAGAAAGGTGATTCTTCCTTGCGCATGAAGAAGAGACCAGATGGACCATCATTGGGCAATAGTGCTAACCTTACAAGACTTTCTGCACCTTCTTCAACTGTCAAGGTGCCAGTATTGAAGTTTATATCTGTATTGACAAATCCAGGGCAGACACAATTGATGCGGAAACTCTGGTGAATTTTGGCCAGAATCCTTGTGTAGGCATTGAGGGCAGCTTTTGAAACAATATAGGCAGAGAGGTTAGAAGGCCAGCCCTTGTTTGCTAATGAACCCTCCTTGAAATCTTTCAGAAACTCACTCAATAATTCGTCTAATCTCTCCTCTGTTAGGTTCTCGGCATCACTTAAAACTCCCTTTGCCCATCCATCTGGTATGCTCTGAAATAAAACAAGAAATGATTGCTAGCTCTATCTGGGATGTTATGAAAGTTCAATTACTGCAGCATCATACCAGTTACTAGGGTAAATTATTTCACTAGGAAGAAGAGTTGATATTTTAATTATTACCGTTAGCTTTCCTGTAGCGGAGGAAACGTTGACAATCCTTGGTGAATCAGAGAGCTGGAGGAGTGGAATAAGCGCTTCAAATGTTCTTTTGGCACCATAATAATTTATTTTGAGGCATTCTTCAGCTAACTCGTAAGTTTCAGTCAGTGTTTTGCTCCAAAATGCTTTCCAATCCAGTATCTATCCACCAATTAACTGATTAAAAGTAGCACCACATATAGCTAAACGGCATCTGATAAGTATCCCAATGATAGTTACTATGTCTGCTCTTTGCTTCTATCAGCAATTACATTAACAACAATCTCAAGCAAATAATAGATAGATCTAACCATGATCATGGATCACTGAAACAGTTAATCTTGTTCAAGTCGCCTCCAACACCCGAAATTGTTTTTAGTATTTGGCTAAGACAACTAATATATTAAAAACTAACCTCAGAAAGTCTTGATGCTCTTAAAACATCTACATCAACATTCAATGCGCTTCCACCAATCCCTGCATTATTCACCTGCCATGCACGATTTCAAGATCTCTCAGCCATCTTGCCTCACATTACATGCAGAGTCAATATTGTATCTCAGGTTATTAATAATAATAATAAAAGATCCTCCAAGTCTTTGAGAGAATCTATATTCGTTAACTAAAATGTATATACATTTAATACTTGAGGCAAATATTACGAGATGTTTGTAGCAATCCTCCAAATTGCAAAACAAGTGACAGAGTCACAGAAGCAACAATGAAGATGAGGAAGATATTAGTTTCTGGTCTAACTATGGTTTCGGATTGAATTCGAAATTATTCTCATCTGACATCGAGAAATTATACACTTTCTGATCAAAGATCAGGAAATTTCATAATTCAGTGTTTGTTGCATGATTAATAACATATATGGCTTTCAATGTAAAAGTTTCTTTTCACTTCCACAATAAGAAGAAGCACAAAAAATGCCAAGCTAAATACCTTTAACACATGAAAAATTCTATTCTATGATCAACCAAGCAAATGAAGATGAAGAATCATACCAAGATATCAAGTTTTCCAAATTGGTTTTTGATGAAAGTTGCTAGAGTAGTTATACTAGCAGGGTCTAGCACATCAAGCTGATGAAAAATCACATAATCCGAGAGACCAAACTCTCTCATTTTTTCAACAGCTTCAAGTCCCCTCTTCACATCTCTAGCAGTTAGCACCACAATGATCCCATGTGAAGCCAACTGCTTACATACGCCAAATCCGATCCCCTTATTTGCCCCTGTCACAACAGCATACCTGAAAAAAAAAAAGGGGGAAAAGTGAGGAAGTTATAAGTGTTAATTATGTATGTGAAGTAACACGAAAGTAGAAGATATGGAGGCACCTCCTCGTTGCTTCTGCCATTGTTGATGAAATGACTCAAATTTGGAACTTCCGTTAGAAGGTGGGTGAATTGAGGGATGACAGAGTTTCAGTTTTTGTACCACAAAACCATTTAGGGAAAATTTTATGCATGCCGCTGCCGTCTATTGTTCAAAAGCATCGGCAATGATAGGTAATGGCCTTATATTCCACAACAGACTGATAAATTCAAAATTATATCATACAAGAAAATGCTGCCGACTTATAAACTACTGAACAAGAATGATTAGTTTTTTTTTTTCTTTTTGGACGATAAAAATTATGATGTTGTCCCAAAATCTCTCTATATAATGAACAAAACAAATCTACATTTACAAATTTTATGATACAGGCTAATTCATATAAACTTGACATGATCTTATTAGAAGAATTAATTCACAATTGAACAAGATTAACTAATAGAAATGATGTAATTTAGGGTTTAGGTCTAGTTTGTAACGTAGCATGGCTCTTTTCAAAATTCAACAATTTAAAATAATATGATTGTTGTTGTGGAAATAAATGTAGACAACACGGAGACAATTAGGAAGACATTTAAGACAACTGTACACATGGAATGTATTTGAATGACAGGTACGTAATACTACATTTACAACTATTTTTTATACAACCTGAGTTGACAAGCTATTACTAGAAGAGTAAAAATTGAGAATAAATAAAAGATGTTAAATTGAATAATATGATAATTACTTGTCTAATAATATCTTGTCAACTTATATTGTATTTAAAATTTTGATTATAAATGAGTACTAAATCTAACATTATTCTTGAATGATGCATAAGTACATAGGTGGTAAGTAAAGAATGTGGTAATGACATGCATTTGGAAATTCAAAATAAGGCAACAAGATGGCCACTAGAAGTACCAACTTTTTCGACAGGAGAAGAAAACCAAAAGTCTTGGCTTGAAGACTGACTAATTTTATTTGTCACAACAATTGCCTCTGATCTGAACATTTATGGGAAATGCTAGATACCCCTGTCCTCTTTTTATTTTTTAAGAAAAAATAAAGATATTACCTCTACTTATAATTTCACATCACAGGCGGAATTAATCTGTGAATTTCAAAAATCCATCTTCTTAATTTATTAGAAATCATAAGGGAAAATTAGTTAAAATCTATTCACTTAAAAAATTGCATGCTAAATATTTCATTTAATCTGATTGATTAGCAGTAATTGTTCAGCGTATAATATAGACAATGCAGGGCATTGACAAGCTATGTATGTATAGAAATGGACAATGTTCAATCAAAAGAGGTCTCTTCTTTCTGTGAAAAGAATAGACCAGAAGGACCGCCTTTGGGCAGCAGTGCCAATCTCACACAACTTTCAGCACCTTCTTCAACACTTAATTTGCCAGTATTGTAGTTTATATCTGTTTTGACAAAGCCTGGGCAAACGCAATTGATGCAGAAGTTGGGGTAATTTTTGGCCAGGATCCTTGTATAGGCATTCAAAGCTGCTTTTGATAAAATATAAGCAGACATATAAGCAGGCCAGCCGTTGGTTTCTAGTGAACCCTCTTTATAATTCTTCAGATATTCGTTCAACACCTCATCTATTCTCTCTTCTGTAAGGTTTTTGGCATCACTTAACACTCCTCTGGCCCATTCATTCTTCACATTCTGAAATAAAATGACGACAAGTTAACATAAGTTCAAACATTCCAGGGAATTTGGTTCACAATTAATTAAAATGTGTAACACAAGCCAAAAAAAATCAATGAGCAACAAAATACAAGAAAGTAAGTTATATCTTGGGGAAGGCTATGAAACTGGCTTATGTACCTTCAACTTTCCCATTGATGAAGAAACATTAACAATTATTGGTGAATTGGATAACTGGAGAAGGGGAATAAATGCTTCACACATGCGTTTGGCGCCATAGTAGTTTGTCTTAAGGCATTGTTCAGCTAGCTCAGGACTCTGAGTCATTATTTCACTCCATTTAACAGGCACTCCTTCCTGTATCATCGACGAAAAACTTGATCTTAGTGGTGGATTCATCATGCAGTGATTCCACATATAAGGTGAATATAATAACAAAAGGGTCTTTCAAGTCATAAACTTTGATGTTAACGGCAATATAAAGAACTGACATTTCTGTTTTTTAAAATGTTTATTAATCAAAATCAATATAAATGAAGGCAAAAATCTTTACAATGTTATTCACCTTTGAAATTTGAACCTTCACAAGGGCATTAATTTGAAAAAGAGATGATAGTATCACGCACTAAGCACCTGTTAAATTTGACATTTTTCTAAAAACTCAAGTTTATAGAGTTTATTCTCTAATAGCACCCATATTATTTACTTGCTTAGCATCACAGTTCATCCTCAATTTGGGGCAATTAATGCATATTCACATACATACACACACAAAAGAGTACCTTGATATATCCTGATACAGCATCACCATCAACTGCAACTCCACCAATCCCAGCATTGTTCACCTGCCAGAAGTCCAACTCTCTATTTCATTTAAAAACTATTCAGTATAACAGACGCTTGAGATCGATGAAATTAACCATTTGTTATTGATTTAAAGAAAATAATTCTACTAGAAAAACAAAATCAAATAGGAGTAATAATCCAATTTTGAGGAAACTGATTCTTAAATGATACCAAAATATCAAGCTTGCCAAATTGAGTCCTGATGAAATCTGCTAGAGAAGCAATACTAGCAGGGTCGGCCACATCAAGCTGATGAAAGACAACGTTATCATAGCCTGACTCTTTCAGTTTTTCAACAGCTGCGAGGCCCCTATTCTCATCTCTGGCTGTTAACACCACAATTATCCCATTTGAAGCTAATTGCCTACATATTTCATACCCAATACCCTTATTGGCTCCTGTAACAACTGCATACCTGGATAGAGAAAACGGTAGGTGACGACGGAGAATAGAAGTCGTTTAAAAGTGTAATAAGATACAAAAACAAGAAAAAAAATTACCTCTTCGTTTCTTCTGCCATTGAAGATGAAGTCTTCAAAGTTGGACTTGTGCGCAATTAGTGAGATAAGTGAGATATGGAACTTGAGATTATAATGAGGAGCTTGTGACTGTAATGAGGACACCAAGGATGCTTCTTTTTTGAGTTTCGAAAGGCAAAATTAATTGAGAAAAGGAAATTACTGGGGCCATCTAAAGCCACTTTTGTGTGGTTTAAAAGGAATAAGAACAAGCAGAAAAAGACATAATCGGTTTTTATCATCTATAAATCGTGAAGCTTTAACCAGACCAATCTAGAATTATCCGTAATGTACTCAAAAGAGTTTGATTCCAACAACGTCTATCAAATACAAGAACAGAACATAGTTGTGCATTAAGCGATGCGTGAAACGATTTCGCTAGGCAATACGAGAAATATATGGTGAAAGTTGACCCTTCATAAACAAAAGTTACTGTCATGTCTGCTGTCAGCTTCATAAATTTCATTAGGTAAAGAGAATCCACGTAAAGCATTAATCGCCCTTAAATCCCCATTCATTCATTTTAATCCGTTTTAATATTAGTGTAACGTTCAAATATTAAAAGAAATATAATATTCATTTGCCATAAGTTAGTTATACAATATATACTCGAAAATAATTGAAAGCCCAACTGAACATGGTTGTACCTAAAACAAGAACTTTTACGCCAAGAAAACTGGTCATAAAGACATGGTCATGCTCGTCTGCATGGTTATAATTCATGTCAAAGGTAGAGGTCAAGACTCCATAGCAGAAAACGCTTTAAGATCAATCAGATGCCTCACTTCCTCTTCTCAATGCCCAAAAAAAAAAAGCCAATATTTATAACACAGAATACTAAACCATTTAGAAAAACAACTGCATACCTGAATATAGAAAATGGTATATGAACATAAGAATAAACGTTCTGCAAAAGTGTAATGACGACAGTACGAAATTAAAAAAAAAAAAAATGATTACCTATTTGCTGATTCTGCCATTGAAGTGGAAACTGAAAATTGTAGAGTAAGAGAGAACTGATATATGGATAATGGAAGTTGTGAGTTGAAGGACAAAAAGGGGTGCTTGCCCTGAGCTTAGGCTAGGCGACTTTGTGTCTATTGTACAAGGAATAAACAACTTTTGAAAACCAGAAAACATAATTAACAAATCAGAATAACGGTAACTTAAAGGCAGGTGTTAAATAATAATAATAATAATAATAGCAATACAACCACACCACTAATATCATCATTCAACTGAGAATGAAGAAAAGGTTCCATGTAAGGACAAGGCTTAAAGAATTTACAATTGGGCAAGTTGAAAAGATTACGAGCACCAACATTACTCCTGTTACTTTATAGTTTTATTAGGTTCATTTTCAATAAAAGCAATAATTATATATTGCAAGCGGCCCAGTAGTTAATAGACATGGTGGCGTCTCTGGCGCCGGCCACTCCCGGATTCAATATTGAAACAGCGACCGTGTGATTATGACTTTATGAATAAATTAAATAAAATTTTATATTCTCCTTCGCCTTAGGGGACGTCATTATGTTTCCAGAACTAACATCTGAATGATTCTCTCTTAGTGTGTGTGTATGTATATATATATATATATATATATATATATATATGGAAAATTAATATAAAAGATTCAGCTATTAACTAAAAATTAGAACCAATATAGTACAGAAGGCGAATTAATTAAGCTTATTTATTTATTATTTCGAAATCAATCAACGTCATGATCCACTCAGAAACTCAGAAGCCCTTATAGGAGCACTAAATTAATATATATGGGTTATTCGCCATACATAAAAGTCATATAAAGACCAGATTATTGAGTATCAATTTCATGGCGGGAGAGATCGTTCTCATTCAAAAGATGAGACTTGATTACGAGAAAAGAAGACGCCAGAAGGCCCGCCATGGGGCAGTAGAGCCACCCTCACACATGTCTCACCTCCTTCAGCAGCAGTCATGAGGCCAGCATTGCAACTTATGTCAGTTTTCACAAACCCCGGGCAAACACAATTCACCATCAAAGATGGATACTTCTTGGCCAGGATCCTTGTGTGTGCATTCATGGCTGCTTTTGAGAGAATGTATCCAGACAGGTATGTTGGCCAACTTTCTTTTTCTAACGAACCCTCTTTCAGATCCTCGAGAAACTTGTTCAACACCTCATCAATTCTCTCTTCTGTAAGGCTTTGAACGTCATTGAGCACTCCTTTAGCCCATTCGTTTGGTATATTCTAGCAAGCAGAAGGCAACAATTACTGATCAGTACAACTTGACAGGACCTCGGATTTCAATTGCAAATTTGCAATAGTATTATCCATTATGGTTTTTAATTTTACCCGTAACAATCCTAGAGAAGATGAAACATTGATTATCCTTGGTGAATCAGATAACCGCAGGAGGGAAGCAAGCGTTTCAGCCATTCTTTTTGCTGCATAGTAGTTTGTATCCAGGCATTCTTGTGCTGTCTCAAGGGTTTGGGTTACAATTTCATCCCATTTGACATGCTCACCTTCTGGCTGAATCACCAAATTATATAAACTTATAAGCTATATATATTTTAAATAGCTCAATAATCTAAAACTGGATTACCGAATGATATTAACCATTTATATATATAAGCATGCACATCAGATAGATTCATTCACAAGGGTATGGCCATGGCGTCCACTAAACTAAGACATGCCATCTGCGTTTTTCATGTTAAAATGAAAGAGAATTATTTGTTGCAAATATGATTTTGGAGAAGCTTTACTGCTACTGCAGAACACAAACCAGAGGATTCTGCAGATATTTTTATTCATGATCTCCGGGTTACATGGCTGTTGTACACAACATGTATTTATACATTGCAAGGATAATTCTAGATATTCTAGAACACTTAAAGGACCTGTCTTTTGTATAGCAAGCCTCTGAAAATTCTTAAAAGACTCATACTAATTAAGTAACAAAAATCTAACATAATTATATAGAATTTTTGTAGAAAGTGTATTAATTTCCAATAGTTCGCTCAATTATGACATTCGTCTTCTTATGTGCATCATTTACTACGTGACGTTTGTTCCAGTTTGTAACATTTTTTTTAGAACTTACCCAACCACCAGCAAGTTTAACAGGGTTTGAGAAAGCATTAGGGTCTACCATGGCCCCAAGAATCCCCGCGTTGTTCACCTGCATCCTCAAAATCCCAACTTCAGTCATCAGAAACTTGAAAAGGCAACATATAAACATCACTTCGAACAAATACATATTAGATCAATTGAGATATACAAGAATGAAAAGCCAAATTACATGATTTTGAATAAAAACGTTTATGTTCTAGTATACTACCTACCTCTGTTATAGTGTCCAATTTTTTTGTTTTTAAATTTTTATTTAAAAAAATTTCCTTTCCCAAACCATAACCAAACAGTAAATAAAAAATAAAAATAAAAAAGCACATGTTTAGGTTTAGGGTTTAGGAGACGATTTTGCCAGTTAATGAACCCGTGATCAATGTGCCATGTAAGAGTAAAACCAATAATGCTGTAAACCCTGAATGCTAACATTTACAACAATAAATCCCAACTTAATTAGAGACAGCTGCATCACATCACGCAAAGTAATTCTGCTTCTAAAAACTTTTACAAGCATGGAATTTGTCACCTTAATTTAGAATTCCTTATCTCTTGAATGTTTCTAACTTAATTCTTCAACAGAAGCAGATGCTAAGATGTAAAGACAATTTGAAGATTAATTGATTTGATCAAATGGGGTGTATAAGTACAGTACACATACCAAGATATCAAGCTTCCCGAATTGGCTTCTGATGAAATTTGATATAGAAGAAACACTAGCAGGGTCTGTGACATCGAGTTGATGAAACAACACTAGATCAGAGAGAGAATGGTCTCTGAGTTTTTGAACAGCTTCAAGACCCTTCTTCTCATATCTGGCTGTTAGCACCACTGTGACCCCGTTTGAAGCCAATTGCTTACATATTTCATAACCAATACCCTTGTTTCCTCCGGTAACAACAGCAAACCTGAGAAGGAGAGGGTGAGATGAGATGTGATCGATACATATTTTATAAAGTATGATAGAAAATTTGAAGGAAGGAAGCCATCAAAGTTTCTATTAATTTACCTCTTTGATGAGAGAAAACGGGATGCTTCTGCCATTGGTGAAGAGGAGAGAAAATGGGTTTTGTTAATTACAAGCTGCAACTAAGTGCAATATTTCCGTAGTGTCATTTGTTATGCATAAGCGGAAGCGGTAACCAACAGAACAACCAAATGCACAACATA
The DNA here is from genome assembly GCA_013180625.2 of Boswellia sacra. Taxonomy (NCBI): domain Eukaryota; kingdom Viridiplantae; phylum Streptophyta; class Magnoliopsida; order Sapindales; family Burseraceae; genus Boswellia; species Boswellia sacra. The sequence goes on along the minus strand of SNVD02010771.1, from coordinate 13,254 downwards.
AACTATGCTAGATAATTGAATATAATAGTAACTAAAGAGGCAATCAATCAACCATAATATAGAAATAGAAAACACACCAGGATTTAACGAGGTTCGGTATAAATACCTAGGCGCTGCTGAAGAAACTTTCCATTATCTTCTTTGAATTACAAACTTTTAGGCCATAATACAAATACCACAACTATTAGGTCAAACTGCAATTACCCAAATAGTTAGGTTAAACTGTAATTACCCAAACAATTGGGTAACACTATAAATACCCAAAATCAAAGGGGGGAAAACAAATATTACAAACTTTAAGGTCCTTACTGAAAGGCCCTTAAACTATGAGGTCTTATTAGTGAGACCTTACAAATATAGGGGGTGAAATGATATTTCAAATGGGACACTTATTCATTTCCCAAAAGACTTCTTTTATAAGCCTACAAAAGTCCCAAGCTTTGCTATTTAAGCAATGTGGGATCTTTCATTTTGTGCATATGAGCCACAAAGCTCAACAAATCTCCACCTTGGCTAATATGCCGACCCACCACAAAACTCTTCTTTTTCTCATATTCTCTATCACAACTGCAATGCCTCCAAATGCGCCCAATGGCGCGGTCAAACTCGTACAATGTTGATCAAGTCCAAACAATGACTGAACTTGATCGCTGTCACAACCTTAGTCAACATATCTACGGGATTCTCGGCAGTCTCAATCTTCTAAAGTAAGATTCTTCCTTCATCAATGATCTCCCTCACAAAATGATACCGAACATCAATATGCTTCGTACGAACATGGAGCACTGGATTCTTCGCTAAGTGGATAGCACTTTGACTGTCAGAATAAAGAGTAATCTTCTTCTGCCCAATTCCCAATTCATCCAACAATCCCTATAACCAAATAGCTTCCTTCACAGCCTCTGTCATTGCCATATATTCTACCTCTGTAGTAGACAAAGCCACTGTAGACTGTAAAGTAGACTTCCAACTCACTGGTGCTCTTGCAAGAGTAAACACATAACCGGTTGTCGACCGACGTTTATCCAAATCACCAGCATAATCTGAATCAACATAACCAATAACATACTGACCACATGTATCATCCCTCTCAACGACTAAGCCAACATCTACGGTTCTCAACAAATACCGTAGAATCCATTTCACTGCTTGCCAATGTCCTTTACCAGGATCATGCATATACCTGCTCACAACTCCAACTGCATGTGAAATATCCGGTCTCGTACATACCATAGCATACATCAGGCTACCAACTGCATTAGCATATGGAACTCGAGACATATACTCTCGTTCCTCATCTGTACTAGGAGATAAAGATGTACTAAGCTTCATATGAGGAGCAAGTGGGGTACTTACAGGTTTTGACTGCTCTGTAATGCCAAACCGTTGTAATACCTTCTGTAGATACTGCTTCTGAGTCAAACAAATCTTGCTTCTCCCTTTATCTCTGCTAATCTCCATGCCAAGAATCTTCTTAGCTTCACCCAAATCTTTCATCTCAAACTCTCGATTCAACTGAGTCTTCAACTTTGCAATTTCTTCGACATTCGTCGAAGCTATCAACATGTCATCAACATACAAGAGTAGATAAATGAAAGAACCATCATGTAGCCTCCGAAAATACACACAGTTATCAAATTTGCTTTTTGTGTACCTCTGATCTATCATAAACTGATCAAATCGCTTATACCACTGTCTGGGAGATTGCTTTAAACCATAAAGCGATCTTTTCAGTTTGCAAACTAAATTTTCCTTACCAGCAACTTTGAATCCCTCTGGCTGAGTCATATAGATTTCCTCTTCCAAGTCACCATGTAAAAATGCAGTTTTTACATCCAATTGAACTAGTTCCATATTCATCTGAGTTACCAAGGCCAACAAAATTCTAATGGAAGAATGTTTCACAACTGGAGAAAATACCTCATTGTAGTCAATTCCTTCCCTCTGAGCGTAGCCTTTAGCACTAACCGTGCCTTGTAGCGGATGTCATTCTTGTCAGAAAATCCATCTTTCTTTGCATATACCCATTTGCACCCAATTGCCTTTTTACCCTTCGGTAGTTGAGCTAGCTCCCAAGTTTCATTCTTCTGAAGAGACTGTATCTCTTCGCTCATAGCTGTCTTCCACTGATCAATTTCAGAACATCTGACTGCCTCTCTATAAGTGGAAGGAATATCAGCATCTACAATTGGAAGTGCATAGGCCACCATATCAGCAAATCGAGCAGGTCTGCGAATCTCACGTCTTGGCCTATTAACTGCAATAGATTCTTGTTGCTGTTGAGGTTCCTGAGTAGAACCCTCACCATCATCTCCCAAATCTCCCTCTGTCATAAGAGTATCAACATCTGTCTCAACAGATCTAACTGGGTTCAATGTCATCGTTTCAAACTCCACCTGCTGCTGAGTATGCTCCACCTGCTGTGGAGTACCATTCACCTTTGTCTGGTTTTCTGATTTCTTCAACATTCGAAGACTCATCAAATGTCACATCTCTGCTGGATACAATCTTCCTCGAACTAGGACACCAAAGACGATATCCTTTTACTCCTGAAGCAAATCCCAAGAAAATCGCTTTCTTGGCTCTAGGATCCAGCTTAGATTCTTTCACATGATAATATGCAGTAGAACCAAAAATATGTAAAGAATCATAATCAGAAACAGGTTGTCCAGACCATACCTCCAATGGAGTTCTATCACCAATAGCAGCTGAAGGTAGACGATTAATGAGATGACACGCATAAGTCACAGCCTCAGCCTAAAATTATTTGCCCAACCCAGCATTGGACAACATACACCGAACTTTCTCCAGCAATGTCCGGTTCATGCGTTCTGCCACCTCATTCTGCTGCGGTGTACCTCTAACAGTAAAATGACGTACAATACCCTCATCATGACACAATTTCAAAAACTGATCACTGCAATATTCACCATCATTATCTGTTCTGAGATGCTTGATCTTCTTGCCAGTCTGTGTCTCAATCATCTTTTTCCATTTAAGGAAAGCACGAAGTACATCATCTGAAACATCCCAGCCGGCATGTGGTACTTTGCACTTGTGTGTGGCACTTTGCGGTCCCCATAAATGATGCGTTCGAAACTAGCAAGTATACTAGTCGCACAAGTAATAAAGTGATAAATAAGATATCGTTCCCACGAGGATTGATTCTAATTGAATTTGTTATTTCCAGCAACAATAAACTAAACAGGGGGGATTTTTGTTGAATGATTTACTAAATGAAATAAGAATGCAAGTAAAGAATAACAAAACAGAAAGTAAATTTGAATGAAAAATCAATGGGAGAAAGCTGGTTAAGGGATCCTTCTCTACCACAGATATGGATTTGCGAATTAATTCGTAGAATTGTCATCCAATTACAGCATTGAAGTTATCAACCGTAGATAATAACAAGCTCTATTACCCCAATCTTTCCTTACTTTGTTGTTAAATAAAACAAGCTCTTTATTTAATCTCTATCCATTAAACAACCTAGAACAAGCTCTCTGAGTTTAATTCAATGGATGCATTATGATAAGAAAGATAGGTTGATCTAAGCAATAAACACACAAGCTCGGATTATTTAACTTAGGTTATATTCTCCAATTGTAATCTCTGATCACAATTTTGCTACTAATGATTAGAAATTCAAGACAATTACGGATCAAGATTTCTAGTCTAGCAATAAATCACAACCAGATTATATTCAGTTGGCCACTCAAATACAATCAGCAAGCAATCATAAGCATTAAATATGGGAGACTACAAGCAACTTCAATTAGAGAATTGGATAACAATTCCTTACACAATCAACTTACAAAAACCATATCAGGGGCTTTGAAATCACCCTCAACCAATTCAGATTCAGTTACACATGTTTAAGAACGTGGTAAAATACAATACAACATGGAGACATTCAGAAAATGAAAGGGAAGGGAAAAACTTAGCAAATTTGATGTAATTCTCTTTGGATTGTAGTTCTTCCTCTTTCCAAGATTCTTTTCTCCTTCAAGAACTCCAAGAGATGAAAGAATTCCAGAGCTGCAGCCTCCACCACGTTCTCCCCTCTTCAAGGTATGAAAATAAAACCCTAAAATGTGTTTAAATACTCTGCTACAGTAACCTGCTACAGTGTCCCGTATTATACATGCTACAGTGATTTGTGGAATTACATTTCTATACTTCCACACTGTTTTGATTACAACAACTTTCGGTACACTGAATGGATTCATAAACCGTAAATTTCTCCAAAAAGTATACTTCAAGAGCTTTTCAACAGTATATGATATGTCATCGGGTTCATTGTATATCAATACAATTAAATCCGAGAAGATGGTTGACTAGCAGAGGTCAAAATGAAGGGTTTTACTCCATTTTTTTGTGCAAGTTGCTCCAAAACTCCTACAAACATCAAAACCACACAAAAACATAAAAATACCAAGGAATAAAGTAAAGAAACATGGACGAATTGATATGAAAATGATATATAAATAGACACTTATCAAATTCCCCCACACTTAGACTTTGCTAGTCCTCGAGCAACTACGACAATATAAACTAAAACTAAACCGAAACAGAATCAACAAAAAATTAAAACACACAAATGCTTCATCTTGCAAATAGGCCTCAAATATTGTACTTAATTATAACCCAAGGAAAACTTCAAAATAATGCACTTGATCAAGAATTTTATCTCAAAGATTAGTTTCGTTTCACTTCAATTCCTCAAGTGTGTGTGTGTAGAGCCATTCTCACCTAATCACTTGTAACCCAGATGAGTTTATGCATAAAAATAAATCATATTTAATAGTAAAGATGTGTGTATAAATGAACTCCATAGGCTTGCTTTTCAAGTCACTCTCCACTAATGTAGACATGCACAACACCAAGGATCAAGTAGGACTTTATTAAGCTTGTAACGTTTGGCTTGGGTGAAGGTATGATCAAGGATAATAATTTGGCTTAAATCACCCACAAACACATAAATCATTCAAGATTATGTAGAGCTCAACCCTATAACACACTTTATTTTAATTCACCAGGTTACTCCCCCAAACTTATTTAGAACACTCAATCTTTTTTTTTTTTTTTTTTGCAGAAAACAAAAGAAAACTACACCCCAACACTTTGTTGTTTCATTCTTTTTAAGAACACTTAAGGGTATAGATCTCTTATTCTTTTTCTTTTGTTCTCTTTTTTTCTTTTTTTTTTCTTTTTTTTTTTATTACACTTCCCCTCCCCCACACTTAAACAACACATTGTCCTCAATGTGTAAGTACGTGGACGATAAGTACAGATTGGCTTTTTTTTTCTTTTTTTTTTTTTTTTTTACCAACACAATAGGACTCACTTGCATTGCTCATGACACATCCCAACCTCCTCTAACTTCCCAAAACCAGAACATAGCTCAAAATTTAATTGTGAATGATCTACATGCTCGTAGGTAAGGGATAAACTATTTGGAACAAATTCATTTGAGGTTAGGAAATCTTTTAGTGAGTTAACAAAGAAAAAGGCTTACAAAGGCTCAAAGGGGTAACTAGGGATCAATTTCAGTCAATGTTGGCTATTAAGGCTCAAACGGTCCAAAGATGGCCTAAATCATTTCCCCAATGTTGCACAGCCTAGGATTTCGCCTTGAGTGACCATCAAACACGTTCTAGAATTCATTGAAATCTGAAGAAACATTTAAATTACATAAACTTTCTCTAAGTGAACAAATAACTCAGTGATAATAGCTCAGTGCTCAATGTTGCGCAAGGAATCAAAGCAAAGCGAAAACCAATAGACATTTCAAGCACACAGATCCATGCATCATTTATCATTTTCCAAGAGTTATTCTTAATTCAATAATTATCTTATCATCGACTCACAAAATGCAAGAAAAGAGGTACGTGGCGTTGTTACACCTGAGTCAAGATTGTATATTTCAACAATCCTTAGGACCAGTAGCCCGCAGACTTAAGGTTTCTAGCCTATATACCTTTATTATGAAAGAACAAAACGAGAAATAAGACACTTCAAACAACATGAAATAAATAACTACAGATTTATTTAGAGAGAATGCGTTTCAAGGGTTAAAGAAAACCCCATATTCTGCCATTCTCAACTTTTTTCCACAATTTTTTTTTATCGAAACTGATAAAGACAAAAAACACATAACAACGTCTAAATTACATAAAACTAAACTTACTCATAAAATAACAAAGTCCAACAAGCCAGCAAACAAAAATAAGTCAGTTAGAATGGGTCTAAAAAGGTTAGAAGTTAGCCTCCTTATTCAGCCATTATAGATTAAAGAGATCCATAATGCGTTTCAAGAGTACTTAAACTTTTTAAGCCACCACTCTAAAAACCAAGATTAGAAAATATTACCTGGGAGGAAAGAAACAACCTGAAAAATCTCAAAATAAATAACATGAAAAACTTCAAATAAACACAATAAAAAGAAAGCAAACAAAAACGAAGCAAACCAAGCAAATAGAGATTACAGATGGAGTTTAAATCTAGTTTAACGCCTCTTATGCCTTCTCCAAACCAATCAATCCAGCTTTGTTGGATCAGGCGAATAGACGAATTCTTGTAGTTTGTCATTAACTCCCCTGCGTTGAAGCTGTAACCACATTTGACTTGCTGACGGTGAGATGAAATTTTTTTCTACAGCTTGTCCAAGAAAGGACCAAACTGTTTAGCCCTAAGGCTACATGATTAATTTTTGATGATAACAATATACATTGATTAATTGAGATTTACTAACATGTTTATTTTTGTGCAAGAGTAAGATCATTGAAATAATTTTAAAATCAAGAAGAGGCTTATTAAAATGAAGTGTTGAAGCTAAGGAGAAACTACATGTTAAAGGCACCAAAGTTTAAGAACAAGGATTGACTCAAGGAATGTGACACATGAGCATTGTTTAATCAATTGGTCATATATATCTCTACAAATATCCAAATGACGTGATTCTTGAGCCTTTGGAAAGCTTCTCAATTTATAACATTTCATATGTTTTAAAGAAATTCAAATTTTAAGTGTAAGATCGTCCAAATCATCATGCAAGTTGAAAGACAAATGGAAGCAACTGACATGAGCACCGAATACTCTTTTGGACATATCTTGAGCTAGAAAAATCAAAATGACTTGATTCTTATGGCATTAGAAAGATGACTTAATGGGACACATTTCATATTTTTTGAAGAAATTCAAATTTCAAATGGAAGGCCGACATAGTTGACATGCAATTCGGTAGACTGACACAGAAAAGAAAAATCAACTCACATGAGCACCGAATGGTGTTTTTTCCATATCTTAAGATAGAGATATCCAAATTCTTTGAATCTTAATGTTTTGGAAAGCTTATTCAATTGGATTCTTTTATGTTTTTGAGAAAGTCAAATTTCCAATCAAATTCCTCAATTTCACAAAACAATCAACCGAGAAGACTGACCGAATTATCATTCAAGTCGGTGGACTGACACATGGAGGAAAAATCAAGTCACATGAGGCACCGAATGGTGTTTTGCCATATCTTGAGCTATTCAACTATCCAAATGACTTGGTTCTTGATGCTTTGGAAAGCTTATTCAAATGTGCAGATCTTTTATTTTTTACAGATTTTCAAATTTCAAACGGAACATTGACAAAAATGGCAGACAAGATTACGGTTTTTATGGTGGGCAAAAAATTTGGAGATGGTGTCTTCACTTGATTAAGTTCATCTCATTTGCCTATAAAAGGAGCCATTCTCCCATGCAATCAAGTAGTGCAAGAGAAGCATTTTATCAAGCAAAAAGCAAGAGAAATATCAAGTCTAGAGAGCTTTTATATTATTTATCTACTCTTTGAAGAGAGTTATACTTTGTTGTAAAAATTATCTTTGTTCTTGTATTGTGGTGAGAGTGAGATATTATTGTAAAGGATAATAGTTATCCTTGAGAGAACTCTTGTTGTGTGTTATCAAGAGTTGAAGGAAGTTGCCTTGGTGAGGTTGTTCATCAAGAAGAACTCTTGGTGTGGTGTTAACAAGAGTTGAGGAAAGTTGCCTTGGTGAGGTTGTTCATCAAGAAGAACTCTTGGTGTGGTGTTATCAAGGGTTGAAGGAAGTTGCCTTGGTGATGTTGTTCATCAAGAAGAACTCTTGGTGTGGTGTTATCAAGAGTTGAAGGAAGTTGCCTTGGTGAGGTTGTTCATCAAGAAGAACTCTTGGGGTGGTGTTATCAAGAGTTGAAGGAAAAAGTCTTGGTGAGGTTGTTCATCAAGCAAGTTGTAAAGATTTCTCCAACTTAGTGGACAGCTTAGCTCGTGGAGCTAGGAGCCCGTGGACGTAGGCAAGGTTTGCCGAACCACGTAAATTGAGTTTGCACTCTCTCTATCCCTATGCTCTTTACATTTACTTGCACTTGTGATTGTTCTTTATTGCTATTCTATTGTTTGCATTCTATTTTCATCTTCTTCACCTTTATTCTCAAAGAAAGAGTTAAATAATTTTGATCTTTCAAGAAAAGTTTTCTAATTCCGTATTGATAAATAAAAACCCAAGTCACCCCCCCTCTTGGGTTGCCATACCTGGGTCAACAAGTGGTATCAGAGCAAGGTTGCTCAATTTTTTAAATCTTAATCGATTTTTGAGCTATGGCCACTTTTAATTCAACTTCATATGTTGAGGGACTTTCTATCTCTAGACCTCCATTTTTTAATGGAAGTGATTACTCTTATTGAAAAACTAGAATGATTATTTTCTTGAAATCTTTTGATTATGATTTGTGGTCTATTATTTTGGAAGGATCTTTTGTTCCTAACAAAATTGAAAATGGGGAATGCATGCTTAAAGAACCTAAAGAGTTTAGTGAAGATGATAAAAAGAAATTGAGTTTGAATGCTAAAGCTATGAATGTGTTATATTGTGCTCTAGATAGAAATGAGTTTAATAGAATATCTACTTGTTCTACGGCACAAGAAATATGGCACACACTTGAAGTTACTCATGAAGAAACTAGTCAAGTTAAAGAATCTAAAATTAGTATGTTAGTTCATAGTTATGAGCATTTTAAGATGAAACCGGATGAATCAATTTCTGAAATGTTTACTAGATTTACGGATATTGTCAATGGTTTGAAATCTCTTGATAAATCTTATTCTAATGTTGAAATGGTGAGAAAGATTCTTAGGTGTCTACCAAAATCTTGGGAGCCAAAAGTGACGGCAATTCAAGAAGTAAAGGACCTCAGCAAACTACCATTAGAAGAACTTATGGATTCTCTCATAACTCATGAAATCGCCTTGAAGGACAATGAAGAAGAAGATTACGAAGTGGCAAACATGTGCTTTATGGCTTTAAGAGAAGATGAGGTAAGTACTCTGAACTATGATCCTAATCTTTCATATGATGAATTACTTGAATCATTCCAAAATTTACATGTGCAAGTTGATAACAAAATTCAAAAATCAATGCTTTCAAAAAGAAGTCAAAAATCATGTTATCTCAATTAGAAGAGTTGGTGGAAATAAATGAAGCTTTAGAAAATTAAAATGAAATTTTAAAGCAAAAAGATTTTGAAAGTTTGAAAAGTCAAATATATTTTTTAAAAACTGAAAATGAGATTTTAAAACAAAAGGATTTTGATAAATTAGAGAAAGAAAATGTTATTTTGAAAAAGGAAAATAATGACTTAAGAAATATTGTTGATAGTTTTACAAAAAGCACAAAAAATTTGAATTCTATGTTACAAAACCAAAGGTGTGTTTTTGATAAAAGAGGCTTAGGATATAAAACTCATAAAAATCAAAAGTATTTTAAAAATTATTTTGCTCATGCATCTTTTAGGAATAATCCTAATCATTCATGTACTTATTGTGGAAGAAAAGGACACAATGTGCATTCTTGCTCCATTAAAAGAAATCCTAATTTAAAACAAATATGGGTTCCAAAAAGTATCATAACTAACCCCCAAGGACCCAAGAACTTTTGGGTACCAAAAAGTTACTCGTTGAATGTTGATTATAGAAACAAAAGAGTGGCAAACACAAGTGTTACTTAGATAGTGGATGCTCAAGGCATATGACCGAAGATGCCTCCAAGTTCTCAAGATTAATTATAAAGAAATGAGGATATGTGACCTTCGGTGATAATGCCAAAGGAAGGGTAATCGGACATGGTGATATTGGTAACCCTTCTTTACCTATTATTAAAGATGTTTTGCTTGTTCATGGTTTAAAACATGATTTGATTAGCATTAGTCAATTGTGTGATAAGGGATATTTTGTTACTTTTGAGCCTAATAGATGTGTGATTAAGGATGTTAGTAACAATAAGACATTATTTGTTGGTAATAGATGTGGTAATATTTATACAATTGATATTGATGTTAATGATCATGTAGAAAATTGTTTCATTGTTAATCATGATGCTTGGTTATGGCATAGAAGGTTAGGTCATGCTAGCATGGACACAATTTCAAAAATTTCTAAAAATGATTTAGTTGATGGTCTTCCAAAAATAAAATTTGAAAAGGATAAGATTTGTGATGCTTGTCAATTTGGAAAACAAGTGAGAACTTCTTTTAAACAAAGAAATTTATTTCAACAAATAAACCTCTACAATTACTTCATTTGGATTTATTTGGACCATCAAGAACTCAAAGCCTTGGTGGAAAGTATTATGTTTTTGTTATTGTGGATTATTATTCAAGATTCACTTGGGTATTATTCTTGAAAACTAAAAAATGAGGCCATACAAGCTTTTTCAAAATTTGCAAAAAGAGTCCAAAATCAAAAAAGGTATTCTAGTGTGTCCATTAGGAGTGATCATGGTGGTGAAGTAGACAATGTTGCATTTGAAAATCTTTGTGATGAAAATGGTTTTGAACATAAATTTTTCCGCACCTAGAACTCCACAACAAATGGTGTTGTTGAGAGGAAAAAGAGGACTATCCAAGAAATGGCTAGGACCATGTTACTTGAAAATAATTTGCCAAAATATTTTTGGGCCGAAGTCGTTAATACCGCATGCTTTATAATCAATAGAGTCTATATTAGAGCTTTAATAAAGAAAACTCCTTATGAACTTTGGAAAGGAAGAAAACCCAACATTGGATTTTTTAAAGTTTTTGGATGTAAATGTTTTATTTTAAACACTAAGGATAACCTTGGAAAATTTGATGCAAAAGACGATGTTGGAATTTTTGTTGGCTACTCCAACCATAGTAAAGCATATAGAGTTTTTAACAAAAAGACTCTTACTAATGAAGAATCTATGCATGTTAAATTTGATGAAACTAATGTGATTTCTTCAAAGAATTTAGATGATGATATTGTTGAAGTAGAAAGGCAAATCAAGGAATCAAGGCTTGATGAAAAGAGTCAAGATGATTTACAACTTCAACAAGAAAAACTTGAGAAAGTAAATGATTCTTCCCAAGAATTACCAAAGGAATTGAGGTATGCAAAAGCTCACCCTAAAGATCTTATTATTGGTGAATCATAACAAGGTATGAGAACTAGATCTTCTTTTAGGTACTTTTGTAATCATTTTGCATTTGTCTCTCAATTTGAACCAAAATCTTTTAAAGAAGCCGAAAATAACGAAAGTTGGATTTTGGCTATGCAAGAAGAATTGAATCAATTCGAGAGAAATCAAGTTTGGGAATTAGTCCCTAGACCCAAAAATCATTCTATTATAGTCACTAAATGGATTTTTAGAAATAAAGTAGATGAAAATGGCACCATTATTAGAAACAAAGCTAGACTTGTTGCTCAAGGATACAATCAAGAAGAAGGTATTGATTATGAGGAAACTTTTGCACCGTTTGCTAGATTAGAATCCATTAGAATGTTGTGTGCATTTGCATGTTATAAAAATTTTACATTATACCAAATGGATGTCAAAAGTGCATTTTTAAATGGTTAAATTATGGAGGAAGTATATGTAGAGCAACCTCTTGGTTTTCAAAATCATGATTTTCCAAACCATGTTTTCAAACTCAAAAGGCACTTTATGGCTTGAAACAAGCACCAAGAGCATGGTATGATAGATTGAGCAAATTTCTCATTGATAATGGTTTCGAAATGAAAAAAGTTGATACTACTCTTTTTGTTAAACAAAAAAATGATGATTTATTAATTGTTCAAATCTATGTTGATGATATTATATTTGGTGCTACTAATATTTCTATTTGTGAAGAATTTTCCAAGTGTATGCAACAAGAATTTGAAATGAGCTTAATGGGAGAATTAAATTTCTTCCTTGGACTTCAAATCAAGCAATCAATAGATGGGATCTGCATTAATCAAGCTAAATACACAAGAGATCTTCTCAAGAAGTTTTGGCATGGATAATTCAAGGACATATAACACACCTATGGGTACATTAACCAAGCTTGACAAAGATGAGAAAGGAAAAGATGTTGAGGTAACAAAATATCGAGGTATGATTGGCTCTCTTTTGTATTTAACTGCTAGTAGCCCCGATATTATGTTTAGTGTGTGTATGTGTGCTAGATTTCAATCTTGTCCAAAGGAATCTCACCTTAAGGCTGTAAAGAGATATTTAGTAGTCTTCTTGGTCCATAAATCTAGGTCTTTGGTATCCTAAGTTGATAAGTTTGATCTAATTAGTTATTCCGATGCGGACTTTGCTGGAAGTCTTCTTGATAGAAAGAGCACTAGTGGCTCTTGCCATTTTCTAAGACATGCATTAGTCTCATGGTTTAGTAGAAAACAAAATTCTGTTGCCTTATCAACCGCGGAAGCCGAGTTTATTGCAGTAGGAAGTTGTTGTGCACAATCTCTTTGGATGAAACAAATTTTAAAAGATTATGGTGTGGTATTTGATCATATTCCCATCAAATGTGACAATACAAGTGCCATCAACATTTCAAAAATCCCATACAACACTCTAGGACTAAGCATATAGAGATTAGACATCATTTTATTAGAGATCATGTGCAAAAAGGTAATATTTCTTTAGAATTTGTTCCCACCGAAAAACAATTAGCTGATATATTTACTAAACCCCTTAGTCAATATAGATTTTGCATAATTAGAAGAGAATTAGGCATGTTGGATATATCTTAATTTTTCTTTGATAATTTTTGAATGGTAGCATATGTTAAGGGGGAGAATATATTTAGGGGGAGTAATTAATTTGATTACATCTTTTTGATGATAACAAAAGGGGGAGAAATGGTAGGGTTGGATTGCTTGTATTTATAACAATTGCTCTTTGCTCTCTTTTTGTTTATTCTTGATTTCATTTTCATT